>JARFIW010000612.1:0-37698 GCA_036346225.1 Platerodrilus igneus | reverse complement strand
GAATTTAATATTTTTAAAAATTCGGAATTATAATTATCTCCATATTTAATGATAGTTAGTTTAATCCTTAAAACGCTAAACAAAAATGAATAAAAACTTGAAGATCTCAAGAACTTCAAAACTTGCGCTGAAATGAAACGAAAGAATAAAATTTGGGGTAAGCTTGTGCAATCTTTCTTACCGTAAAAATATTTCCATCACCATTTTAGGTCGATGCTATTACCAAAACTAAGACTAACTTATGGAACATGTTGACTCCACTTAAATAGTTGGTCGGGCGGCATGTTACTCTACATCAAACAAAACTAAGATATGCGGTCACATTCTCAACGAACGTCCATTCTATGCAATTTGTGTAAATTATTCAATATTAGAAAAGAATATTTTGCAAACAACAACATATGCGATCGCATACTAACGACGTCCATATTTTGCAATTTGTGTAATTATACTACATCAAACAAAGGAATTATTTACAAGACATGTACATTCTAACGAACGTCCATTTGCATGCAATTTGTGTAATTCTGCATCAAAAAGAATATTTTGCAACAACATATGCGATCGCATACTAACGAACGTCCATTCGAATGCAATTTGTGTAATTATACCACATCACACAAAAGTAATTTACAAACACATATGCGATTGCATACTAACGAGCGTCCATTGGAATGCAATTTGTGTAATTATACCACATCACAGAAAAGTTATTTACAAAAACATGTACGGTCACATTTGAACGAACGTCCATTTGCATGCAATTTGTAATTATACTCTGCATCACAAAAGTAATTTAAAACACATATGCGATTGCATACTAACGAACGTCCATTCGAATGCAATTTGTGTAATTATACTGCATCACACAAAAGTAATTTACAAACACATATGCGATTGCATACTAACGAGCGTCCATTGGAATGCAATTTGTGTAATTATACCACATCACAGAAAAGTTATTTACAAAAACATGTACGGTCACATTTGAACGAACGTCCATTTGCATGCAATTTGTGTAATTATACTGCATCACACAAAAGTAATTTACAAACACATATGCGATTGCATACTAACGAACGTCCATTCGAATGCAATTTGTGTAATTATACTGCATCACACAAAAGTAATTTACAAACACATATGCGATTGCATACTAACGAGCGTCCATTGGAGTGCAATTTGTGTAATTATACTGCATCACAGAACAGTAATTTACAAACACATATGCGATTGCATACTAACGAACGTCCATTCGAATGCAATTTGTGTAATTATACGCATCACAAAAAGTATTTACAAAACATATGCGATGCATTTGAACGAACGTCCATTCGAATGCAATTTGTGTAATTATACTGCATCACACAAAAGTAATTTACAAACACATATGCGATTGCATACTAACGAACGTCCATTGAATGCAATTTGTGTAATTATACCACATCACAGAAAAGTTATTTACAAAAACATGTACGGTCACATTTGAACGAACGTCCATTTGCAATGCAATTTGTGTAATTATACCGCATCACAAAAAGTATTTACAATACATATGCGATCGCATACTAACGAACGTCCATTTGAATGCAATTTGTGTAATTATACTCATCACAAAAAGTAATTTACAAACACATATGCGATTGCATACTAACGAACGTCCATTCAATGCAATTTGTGTAATTATACCACACACAAAAAGTAATTTACAATCACATATGCGATCGCACACTAACGAACGTCCATTGAATGCAATTTGTGTAATTATACCATCACACAAAAGTAATTTACAAACACATATGCGATTGCATACTAACGAACGTCCATTCGAATGCAATTTGTGTAATTATACTGCATCACACAAAAGTAATTTACAAACACATATGCGATTGCATACTAACGAGCGTCCATTGAATGCAATTTGTGTAATTATACCACATCACAGAAAAGTTATTTACAAAAACATGTACGGTCACATTTGAACGAAGTCCATTTCATGCAATTTGTGTAATTATACCGCAACAAAAAAATACAATTACATATGCGATCGCATCTAAGAACGTCCATTCGAATGCAATTTGTGTAATTATACCATCACACAAAAGTAATTTACAAACACATATGCGATTGCATACTAACGAACGTCCATTCAATGCAAATTGTGTAATTATACCACATCACACAAAAGTAATTTACAAACATATCGATCGCAACTAACGAACGTCCATTTGAATGCAATTTGTGTAATTATACCACATCACAAAAAGTATTTACAAAACATTGCGATCACATTTGAACGAACGTCCATTTGCATGCAATTTGTGTAATTATACCGCAACAAAAAAAATATTTACAACATATGCGATCGCATTCTAAAGAACGTCCATTCGAATGAATTTGTGTAATTATACTCATCACACAAAAGTAATTTACAAACACATATGCGATTGCATACTAACGAACGTCCATTGTGCAATTTGTTTTGTAATTTAAAAATACCAACAACAACCCAGAAAAGTTAATTTACCAAAAAAAAATTTACCGGGGTCACATTTGAACGAACGTCCATTTGATGCAATTTGTGTAATTATACTGCATCACACAAAAGTAATTTACAAACACATATGCGATTGCATACTAACGAACGTCCATTCGAATGCAATTTTGTAATTATACTGCATCACACAAAAGTAATTTACAAACACATATGCGATTGCATACTAACGAGCGTCCATTGGAATGCAATTTGTGTAATTATACCAATCACAGAAAAGTTATTTACAAAAACATGTACGGTCACATTTGAACGAACGTCCATTTGCATGCAATTTGTGTAATTATACTGCATCACACAAAAGTAATTTACAAACACATATGCGATTGCATACTAACGAGACGTCCATTGAATGCAATTTGTGTAATTATACTGCATCACACAAAAGTAATTTACAAACACATATGCGATTGCATACTAACGAACGTCCATTGAATGCAATTTGTGTAATTATACCACATCACACAAAAGTAATTTACAAACACATACGTCATTAACGAACGTCCATTGATGCAATTTGTGTAATTATACTGCATCACACAAAAGTAATTTACAAACACATATGCGATTGCATACTAACGACGTCCATTGAATCAATTTGTGTAATTATACCACATCACAAAAAGTATTTACAAACATTACGGTCACATTAACGAACGTCCATTGCATGCAATTTGTGTAATTATACCACAAAAAAGTATTTACAAACATATGCGATCATACTAACGAACGTCCATTGAATGCAATTTGTGTAATTATACCACAAAAAAGTAATTTACAAAACATATCGATGCATACTAACGAACGTCCATTCAATGCAATTGTGTAATTATACCATCACACAAAAGTAATTTACAACACATATGCGATTGCATACTAACGAACGTCCATTCGAATGCAATTTGTGTAATTATACCACACACAAAAGTAATTTACAAACACATATGCGATTGCATACTAACGAACGTCCATTGAATGCAATTTGTGTAATTATACCACATCACAAAAGTAATTTACAAAACATATCGGTCATTAACGAACGTCCATTTGCATGCAATTTGTGTAATTATACCATCACAAAAAGTATTTACAAAACATATGCGTGCATACTAACGAACGTCCATTCGAATGCAATTTGTGTAATTATACTGCATCACACAAAAGTAATTTACAAACACATATGCGATTGCATACTAACGAACGTCCATTCAATGCAATTTGTGTAATTATACCACATCACACAAAAGTAATTTACAAAACATATGCGATGCACATTAACGAACGTCCATTGAATGCAATTTGTGTAATTATACCATCACAAAAAGTATTTACAAAACATGTCGATTCATTAACGAACGTCCATTTGCATGCAATTTGTGTAATTATAGCATCAAAAAATAATTTACAAACACATATGCGATGCATACTAACGAACGTCCATTGAATGCAATTTGTGTAATTATACCACATCACAAAAAGTATTTACAAACACATGTACGGTCACATTTGAACGAACGTCCATTGCATGCAATTTGTGTAATTATACTGCATCACACAAAAGTAATTTACAAACACATATGCGATTGCATACTAACGAACGTCCATTCGAATGCAATTTGTGTAATTATACTGCATCACACAAAAGTAATTTACAAACACATATGCGATTGCATACTAACGAGCGTCCATTGAATGCAATTTGTGTAATTATACCACATCACAGAAAGTTATTTACAAAACATGTACGGTCACATTTGAACGAACGTCCATTTGCATGCAATTTGTGTAATTATATGCATCACACAAAAGTAATTTACAAACACATATGCGATTGCATACTAACGACGTCCATTGATGCAATTTGTGTAATTATACCACACACAAAAAGTATTTACAAAACATTCGTCATTAACGAACGTCCATTTGCATGCAATTTGTGTAATTATACCACACAAAAAGTAATTTACAAAACATATGGTGCATACACGAACGTCCATTGATGCAATTTTGTAATTATACTGCATCACAAAAGTAATTTACAAACACATGCGTTCATACTAACGACGTCCATTGATGCAATTTGTGTAATTATACCACATCACAGAAAAGTTATTTACAAACATGTACGGTCACATTTAACGAACGTCCATTTGCATGCAATTTGTGTAATTATACGCATCAAAAAAGAATTTACAAAACATATGCGATGCATACTAACGAACGTCCATTCGAATGCAATTTGTGTAATTATACCACACACAAAAGTAATTTACAAACACATATGCGATTGCATACTAACGAACGTCCATTGATGCAATTGTGTAATTATACCATCACACAAAGTAATTTACAACACATATCGATGCAATAACGAACGTCCATTGAATGCAATTTGTGTAATTATACCACACACAAAAGTAATTTACAAACACATATGCGATCATTAACGAACGTCCATTGATGCAATTTGTGTAATTATACCATCACAAAAAAAGTAATTTACAAACAATTGCGATCCATTTAAACGAACGTCCATTCGATGCAATTTGTGTAATTATACCATCACACAAAAGTAATTTACAAACACATATGCGATTGCATACTAACGAACGTCCATTCAATGCAATTGTGTAATTATACACATCACACAAAGTAATTTACAAACAATACATTAACGAACGTCCATTTGATGCAATTTGTGTAATTATACCACATCACAAAAGTATTTACAAAACATGTCGATCACATTTGAACGAACGTCCATTTGCATGCAATTTGTGTAATTATACGCATCACAAAAAGTATTTACAAAACATATGCGATCATCTAACGAACGTCCATTCGAATGCAATTTGTGTAATTATACCATCACAAAAGTAATTTACAAACACATATGCGATTGCATACTAACGACGTCCATTGATGCAATTTGTGTAATTATACCATCACAGAAAGTTATTTACAAAACATGTACGGTCACATTTGAACGAACGTCCATTTGCATGCAATTTGTGTAATTATACTGCATCACACAAAAGTAATTTACAAACACATATGCGATTCATTAACGAACGTCCATTCGAATGCAATTTTGTAATTATACCACATAAAAGCGGCAGCTGAGGCTGCCGAAACCTTTAGTCTGGAAGGAAAAAATAAACTCTACCAGCTATTGAGAACTTATTCCCACGTGTTTTCAGAAACACCGGGTCTTACCACAATATACGAACATACCATTGAAATGAAAGATAAGACACCGTTTTTTAAGAAGTTTTACTCAATTCCGGTAGCTTACAGGACTGAAGTGAAAGGACAAATCGAGGCAATGGTAGCGGATGGTATCATTTCGTCTTGTAAGACGGAATACATATCACCACTAGTGACGGTTAAAAAGAAAGATGGCACGATTCGCATCTGTCTAGATGCACGCTTCTTAAATAGTAAAATGTAGGGTGATCATATTACACCACCATTACCGGAAGAACTTTTAATGAAATGTAAGCAGGGGCAAATCCAATCTACACTGGATATGACCTCATCATATTGGCAAATTCCTATAAGAGAAAAGGACAGGAAATATACTGGGTTCCTGCACGACGGTATAACGTATTGTTTCAATGTGTTGCCTTTTGGTCTGTCTACGTCAGTTGCAAGTTTTATCCGATGCATGAAGAGTGTGTTAAAGAGGGAATTTGATAAATTTATTCTAATGTATATTGATGATATTTTAGTTTTCTCCTCCAATCCAGAGGAGCATCTACAGCATTTGAAAGCGATATTCAAAAGATTCCAAGAATGCAAGTTAACCATCAAATTGAGAAAATCTCAATTTGACAAGTTAGAAAGTAATTTCTTGGTCATACAATTTCAAGAAAGGAATGCGTGTAAACCCATTACGAATAAAATGTATCCAACAGTTTCCAGTTCCTAAAAATATTAAGCAACTGTGACGGTTTTTAGGATTCGTAAACTACGAACGTCGTTTTTGTGAAAGGCTGGCCGAAACGTCGGGCCCATTGCTAGAGTTATTGAAAAAATGTCCGTTGGGAGTGGAATGAGTTTTATGACGAGGCTTTTAAGCAAGTTAAGGAGTTGTTCTTGAAACTAACGTTTATCGCACATCCGGATTTCAATAAAGAGTTTTTTGTGCAGTCCGATAGCTCTGGACGAGCCATTGCAGCAAATTTGTTTCAGATGGGAAGTGATGGCAAGCAGATTGTTGCATTTACCAGTCGTATGTTACATGGGGCGGAATTAAACTACAAAATTGCTGAAACAGAAGCGTTAGCCTTTATTTTCGCACTGAAACAGTGGCGAACCTTTGTGTTAGATCAACGCCTGACTATCATCACTGACCATAAGGCGTTAACATTCTTGTTAACTATGAAGTTAACAACTGGTAGGTTGGCACGATGGGCCTTATATGCCCAGGAATTTAATTTTAAAATTATTTATTGTCAGGAAAAGAGAACGTAATGCCTGACACGTTATCGGTGGTTGAATATCCAAAACCTATCGGAGATGAATTATCACCACAGCAGGTGTTATATTTAGCGCAAACCGAATTTTGACTAAAGCGTTAAAACGGAAGCATAAGTTAGAGAAACAAACGACCCCACAGCATTTAAAATTGGGGAAAAGGTTTTTCTTATTTTTTATAAGTAGTAAAAAGGTGAGGAATTGATTAAAAGAAACAATTGTCCTTCTTGGGATGACAAGTCTCTCAAGGTTTTGTACGAACATTTGGACATTCTCGACTTGTCTGGCGCCCTTGGCAATTGTCATTAAGCCACAATCATTTATGAAAGGTAAGTGCCACATTTTTGTAGTATATTATAAATTAATTTAACCCTTTTTTCAAAATTTTAACCCTCTATATGATCCACGACCTTCCGCTAGCTAGTGCCGGTGACCCCCCTTTAATTTTTGTTTTACAGGCCGCCCCCATTTTATAATTTGACTGGAAAAGATACACTTAGTAGCTTTTCCGCCTGTAACAAAATGCATAAATTATTTTAGTTTTCAGTAAGAAATATGTTACTTTTAATTTACGTTACAATGACTTCATTTTACTTGGATAGGATCCTTTCCAGTTCACAAACAAAATTTACATATTCAAAAGTAATTTCTCAGGTTATGGTTATACATTCTTAATAACAATTTTTAGTAAAATCAAAGGTCAAAGAAAGTACTTATTGTCGACATTGAATTATACTTCAGGTGTATTATTACCATGTGTTATACATTATAATTCGGCAAACAATTCTTATCCTATCGCATGTTCGATAAAGCAAATCTTAGGTATAGCTTCTTGAAAATTTATCTGAGCATTTAATTGAAAGTTTCTTGAAAAAATATATAAGTATTAAAAATGGAGGGTGACTCACTTCTAGCCATCTGCTATATCTGCGTCCTTACTCTTATAGTTGAGCGTAGCTGACACAGGGTCCAGATTTAACCTTCGTATTAACTAATAACATGAGCGGGTTTCTACATTCTTGCCTACTAACAATTGAAACTGCTTTTAAATTTCCATAACTTCTTTACTTGTAACTTGAATTTAATATTTTTAAAAATTCGGAATTATAATTATCTCCATATTTAATGATAGTTAGTTTAATCCTTAAAACGCTAAACAAAAAAATGAATAAAAACTTGAAGATCTCAAGAACTTCAAAAACTTGCGCTGAAATGAAACGAAAGAATAAAAATTTGGGGTAAGCTTGTGCAATTTTCTTACTGTAAAAATATTTCCATCACCATTTTAGGTCGATGCTATTACCAAAACTAAGACTAACTTATGGAACATGTTGACTCCACTTAAATAGTTGGTCGGGCGGCATGTTTGATTAAAAACGTGCAAGCTCCGAAAAATACGTGTCTACGGACTACATGTGATATTAAAAATGGCTTATTCCACGAGGCAGCCCTCCTTCTACTCGTATGTGCGGAAAAGGGGGATATTGAAACAAGATACAAACAACTAGAAGTCACTTGATGTGTACTTTTGCTATTCTAATGTAGAGGGCGTACTATGTATGAATTTTATAGTAAAAGGTTCCAATAGAAATTTAGCATTTATTGATTAGGTGTATCGAACAAAACTGGAGTATTTGAATAACAGAAAATCGAAATTGTTACAGTCTATTTGCATGCAATTTGTGTAATTACCTACATCAAACAAAAGGAATTTACTAAGACATGTGCGGTCACATTCTAACGAACGTCCATTTGCATGCAATTTGTGTAATTATTCGGCATTAGAAAAGAATATTTGCAACAACATATGCGATCGCATACTAACGAACGTCCATTCGAATGCAATTTCTGTAATTATACCACATCACACAAAAAGTAATTTACAAACACATATGCGATTGCATACCAACGAACGTCCATTGGAATGCAATTTGTGTAATTATACCACATCACAGAAAAGTTATTTACAAACACATGTACGGTCACATTTGAACGAACGTCCAATGTGCATGCAATTTGTGTAATTATACTGCATCACAGAAAAGTAATTTACAAACACATATGCGATTGCATACTAACGAACGTCCATTCGAATGCAATTTGTGTAATTATACTGCATCACACAAAAGTAATTTACAAACACATATGCGATTGCATACTAACGAACGTCCATTCGAATGCAATTTGTGTAATTATACTGCATCACACAAAAGTAATTTAAAACACATATGCGATTGCATACTAACGAGCGTCCATTGGAGTGCAATTTGTGTAATTATACCTCATCACAGAAAAGTTATTTACAAAACATGTACGGTCACATTTGAACGAACGTCCATTTGCATGCAATTTGTGTAATTATACTGCATCACACAAAAGTAATTTACAAACACATATGCGATTGCATACTAACGAACGTCCATTCGAATGCAATTTCTGTAATTATACTGCATCACACAAAAGTAATTTACAAACACATATGCGATTGCATACTAACGAGCGTCCATTTGCATGCAATTTGTGTAATTATACCTCATCACAGAAAAGTATTTACAAAAACATGTACGGTCACATTTGAACGAACGTCCATTTGCAATGCAATTTGTGTAATTATACCGCAACAGAAAAAAATACTTTACGATTACATATGCGATCGCATACTAAAGAACGTCCATTCGAATGCAATTTGTGTAATTATACTGCGTCACACAAAAGTAATTTACAAACACATATGCGATCGCATACTAAAGAACGTCCATTCGAATGCAATTTGTGTAATTATACTTCATCACACAAAAGTAATTTACAAACACATATGCGATTGCATACTAACGAACGTCCATTCGAATGCAAATTGTGTAATTATACCACATCACACAAAAGTAATTTACAATCACAGATACGATCGCACACTAACGAACGTCCATTCGAATGCAATTTGTAATTATACCACATCACATAAAAAGTCATTTACAAAGACATGTGCGGTCACATTTTTTTCTGGATGGGACTGGAATCGAATAACCAATTTAGATTTAAACTGGGTTAGATGAGGTTTAAGGGATTAAGTGTAAAATGGGGGTTCTGTTTTAGATTTTATACGGATTTAATAGAGTAGACCAAGAAAAGGGATATAGATGTACATATTTATATTTAAAAATAGGGTCTGTATAGAGACTGGGAACTAGTTGCTGATAAAAGAATAATAATAACAAAAAAGGCTTGTTTTTGTTTAGTTATGAGAGTGTAGAGTTAAAAACGTGTTTTTAGGGTAAAATTTGTAAATTAATCTAAATATTGAAGGAATTATAATAAAAAGTGCGATATAATTACTAGTACTCACATAGGTGTGCGTTATCGTAGCAAAAATGTATGTAATTTAACTACATGTTCATTAGAGAATTTGTAAGCTGTATTTATAAAGAAATATTGAATAAATCATAGCGGTAATCAAGAAGAGATCAATTACGTGATAATGAGCAGTGACAAGGTATTCAAATAAAGAGATGGAATGAGCAAAACGCTACTGTATTGTATGTTGCGCTTTTTGGTTGTATCAAATTTTATTTTAATATTAGAATTAAGGGCTTTTGAATCCAGTATGGGAAAATTTCTTTTTTATTTTCAAATTAAGTAGTTACGCGTAAAGCGCAAGTGTGTGGTTTCTAACGAACCCAAGAACAATTACCCCATGATTTATAGCACGGAAACCGCACATGCGTGCATTTCTCAGCCTAAATGAGTATGAGCGGGCGATGCATTTTAAATGTAAATATTGGTCCCAGTTTTGTTGATGTTCAGAGACAAATTTGGCTAGGTACTTTCCTATCGTCCTGTTCATTCTTTTAACCATTCCATCCGATTGAGGATGAAGTGGCGTGATTCTAGTCTTCCTGATTCCAAGATGCAGCAGACGTTCTGAAACAACACTGATTCGAAGTTTCGACGTTGATCGGAATGTAATTCCAACGGAACTCCAAAGCGACAGAACAACTCCCTATCTAGTATATCTGCAACCGTCTCGGCTTTTTGGTTAGGTATAGCATACGCCTCCGGTCATTTGGTAAAATAATTCATTGCAACCAAGATGTATTTATTTCCTTTCCCTGATTCAGGAAACAGACGAGCTATACCAATGGCCACCCTTACAAAAGGATTCCTCACGTTATACAGTCTCATTAGGGCTTTCTGTTTTGTAACCGGGCCATTTCTAGAGGCACACAGCTCACATTTCCGGCACCACTCCTTCACATCTTCTTTTCAGTTCACCCAATACAATATTTCTCTCACTCTTTCGAGAATTCTTTTCACGCCTAAGTGCCCTCCGGAAATACCATCGTGCAAATGCTGCAACAGTTCCGGCACTCTACTTCTCGGCGCTATCACTTGAAGTCGTCTTTCAGTGCCATTTTCGCACTCCAAATGTCGTTTTAAGATTCTATTTTCAATCACCAAGAAGTCCCACTGTGCCCTGTAGGCCTTCAGGCCCTTACTTGAAATACTAATTTTTCCCCAAGCTGGTCGTTGTCCTCTACTGTTCCACTCAATAATACGTCCCAATTCGTCGTCATTCTCCTGGTCATCTTGTATTCTTTCGGGTTGCCAACTTTTTATAAGCAACACAAACATTACAAAACTTTGGATTTTTTAGTTAAAGGAACTATGAAAAAGGATGGCGTAAGGTTATTCAGTAAGTAATAACACGGGATGGATTTGATAGCAACAAGAAGAAAAAATTAATGAAGCAACTCCATGGTGTAAATTCCTGAAAACAGAAAGAGTTTGATTTGAAAAATTAAGCCTAAACTTAGACTATATGATGACATATGAGATGTTCATTTTGGAGTACCAGTTAGCCTGTGTGAAAATTATGAAGTTAGTGGATCATTTTGTGATAGGGGAAGGCGTCTATCGGTGAGACACAAAATATGTAAAGTTGCAAAACTTTTTAATTTATTTAAATATTTAAAATATGACTTCGTATATAATTTATAAACTTAATTATAGTTCCTAGTAAAGTACACAAATTGGTGTAAACTAAGCGAAAATTTAGATAAACAGAAAAAATGTACGTAGTAATAATGTTTCACTGATAGCCCTATAAAGCAAACACTGAGACACTATATCCCATTCAGTGGGACACTAAATATTGAAATTAGGTTATTAATTAACGAACATTAATATCATTAAACGAAATCTTAAAATGCTACTGTCCTTAGTTTGTCCTTACATGTGATTTTCCAATGCTCCACCTGAAGGTACTACATTAGCCAGAAAACGAGTTTCTTTTTTACTTGGAAAATTTGCCGAATTTTGCCGAACCCTTGCTGTTCCAAGCAAGGTAGAGATCTTTAACGTGCGTGACAAGAAGCACACACGGGACCTCCATTTTACCTCTGATCCAAACGAGTGTGCTTTTAGTTTGTCCACATAAATTTGGTTCGGGTAAAATATATTTCACCGTGTTCATTGGAACATAAGACTCTTCCATTACATTTGAAAAACAAAAGTACCCTTCATTTTATTGCTGTTTCTTAAAAACTCACAAAATATCTCCTTATTAGTAGATGTTTTCTCTAATACTTTCGCCACAGTAAATATCAACATTCTTAATATTAAACTGCACCGAAATGAATCGATTTAACAATTTGGTAATGTGTTTATCGTTTTCAGCTCAATATTCGGCAGATCATCTACTTTATGTACAAAATCATCAGAATCTAAGGAATTGCGAAGCACTACATATGTTTCAGAATCTGAGCCTTCTTTAACAATTTTTCTTTAACAATCTTTTCTTTTTGGCTGATTCCAACCGTTGCTTAGTCCTTTCCTCAATTTCTAGTTTTTTAGGTTGTCGGTTGCTATCATACATTTCCTTTCTTTCTAGACTTTCTTGTAGACTCTCTTTCTGTAGCTATTGGATATCCTATTATCTCTTCTGACATTTTGAAAACTTTCATAATAATCATAGTATTACTACAATGCATATCAGTGGGAGGTGAAGCTTTAGAAAGATTTACATGATTCTATAGATGAACTTGAAGCAACGTTTAATGTCGTGTCGGTGTCATCAGTTAGTTTTATTGATGGATCGGTGCGATCTGTGACATAACTACTAAGAAAATCAATATCACGAAACACATTTTCGTTAGAGGGTATTATTTCCGTTTTTCTAAATGCGTTCATTATCGTTCCTGGTATCATACTTTGTACGTGGACTCGCCCTACACATTGTGCAACTTCATAAATAGAGAGCGATTGTCCTGGATGATGCAGCAACCAACTGTCTACCGCTCTGGAATAATAAACTTGGAATGATTTAAAAGCACCGCATCTAAGGTCGAGTGTGATGGAATGGTTAAAATTGTTACTGCGGCATCTTTTGTAATATTTAGAACCTCCATTGATAGGTGGCTTTTGTGGTTGTCAATTGGTAGAACAACTGTGCTTGATGAAACGATTAATGATATCTAAAAATAACTCGCAAACCATCCAGTCAGTTTTAGTTGCTAAACTCAATGTTCCAGGTGGTGCTCCATTTAACATGTGCTGCTTGAAGTGCACCCTAGGAAAACCATGGCCGATGGTAAAAAATTACCAGAAGCACTAATTATACAACAGGTTGTTAGTAATGTTCTATTTTCTGCACTAGTTACTTTGCTAACTTGTCGGGCCCATTTAGCTGCCACTACTTTTATAGCGTTCTGCACTGTAACTGCTGCAGCTTCATCAAGATTAAATACCGTGTACCATCATCAAACCTAAGTTTTCTGTCAAAAAATATCTTCAACCTTTCAAAAAAAGTGTTCTCATTATGACGGTTAAACGACGTTGCTCTAGACAAATTTCAACCTACTAGAGTTCTTAACGACAAATTGTCATGCCTTTTCATTAAGCCTTGCATCCATTTATCTACATCCAGTTTTTTTCCCAGTTTTTAGGAGTAGGAATTTTATTGTGCATAGCTACTTGGTACGCTATTAATCAACATTCTAAGATTGGTAGCCCATAAAACATTTGGGCGCATTTAATTATGTAATCAACAAGAAAATTTTTCTGTTCCAATGAGAAACGTCATAATTTAGCCTCATACGAATTTTTTCTTAAGACAATTTCTGCTTTTTAACATACCTTGTCAATGTTTGAAATGCTATTCCAAATTGGCGTGCAGCCTTTCGAATAGAAATGCCAATAACAACAGCATCAACTGCCTGAGACATAGCCATTTCGTTATTTTTTAACTAATTTTTGATTTTTTCGATTGTTAATATTATTATCAGCCATCTCGCTAATATATAACATTTTGAATTGTTCTTTCAATCACATACCTATAACATATACGTAGATATGTACAGTTCCTACAGTGAGACATGCCTCAGTGATGGGCGTCTCAGTAATGGCCGATTGTAAATAAGCAAATAAGCAAAAAGCTTAGCACAACTATAATACCAGATTATGATATAGAATAATTACAGAAATTATATGTAAATGGGCGTTATTTGTAAGTATGGAACATACATGTGTTCTTAGGTTATACCATTTCCTTACGAAATATTGCTAACAAATCGGTATTCGTTAGTATGTATTTGTTTACGTCTTTGCAAATAAACTTTTTGTAATACACTCTAACCACACACAATTCATACCAAAGGATGTTCGTTAGTATGTATCAGCTTTCTAAAGTACCTTTGTGATAAAGAAAAAATCACACAAATCGCATTCCCACTTCTACATGATCTATTTATGATGAACGACAGTTACATAATAAAATCTACAATTGGACGTTTGTTCGTATGTAAGGATTAAAGCATTTTGGGATTATACAAAATACCCAAAAACTAATACACAAATTATACACAAAATTGAAACTTGTCAGTATGCTATCACAAATATTTTTTTAGACATTTTTTTATGTATTTACATTAATTGCACAAATAAACGCTCACTACTATTTTGATGTGCATAATACCAACATAAAATGCAAACGGAGATTCGTTAATATGTGTACAAATTGACATATCTTAGCATAAAATCGCCAAAACTTTCAAATGACTTAATGGGGTTGGGAATAATTACAGGAATAGCATGTGAAAAGACGCTAATTAGCATGGGAGCGCATATGAGTCTTCAAGTGATCTTTACGAGATGCAGCGTAATTACATAAATTGCATGCGAATGGACGTTCGTTTGTATGGAAGCGCATGTGAGTCTTCAAGTGACTTTTACGAGATGTAGCGTAATTACATAAATTGCATGCGAATGGACGTTCGTTTGTATGGAAGCGCATGTGAGTCTTCAAGTGATCTTTACGAGATGCAGCGTAATTACATAAATTGCATGTGTATGGACGTTCGTTTGTATGGGACCGCACATGAATTTATAAAAGAACTTTTAAAAGATCCAGTATAAGTACATAAATTGCATGCGAATGGACGTTCGTTTGTATGGGAGCGCATATGAGCGTTCAAGTGACTTTTACAAGATGCAGCGTAATTACATAAATTGCATGCGAATAGACGTTCGTTTCTATGGTAGCGCATATGAACCTTCAAGTGACCTTTACAAGATGCAGCGTAATTACATAAATTGCATGCAAATGGACGTTCGTTTGTATGGGACCGCATATGAATTTTCAAGGCATTATTACGAGATGCAGCATAATTACATAAACTGCATTTGTATGGGCGTTCGTTTGTATGGGATCGCACATGAATTTCCAAGTTACTTTTAACAGATGCAGTAAAAGTACATAAATTGCATGCGAATGGACGTTCGTTTGTATGGGACTGCATATGCATTTTCAAGAGACTATTGCGAGATGCAGCATAATTACATAAATTGCATGCGTATGGGCGTTCGTTTGTATGGGAGCGCATATGAACCTTCGTTACAACTACGAGATGCAGCATAATTACATAAATTGCATGCGTATGGACGTTCGTTAGTATGGGACCGCATATGAATTATGAACGTACTTTTAAAAGATGCAGAATATGCACATAAAAAGCACGCATATGGGCGTTCGTTTGTAAGTGACGACATATCAATGTGTTCTTATAGTTTGAAGAATAAGTTCATAATTTATATGCTGCAGATGTTCTTTAGTATATTTTCGGTTAATGTAATTGTAAGTTATTTTGTGATAGCACGAAAATCACATCACAGACAAGCTTGGGGGGGTTCGACCTCATAGGTGAAGCACAATAGTTACTTACATTGTCTGCCTATTCAAAATGTATAAATAATTTTCTATCATCCACTGTATCGTCCACTTGGTTTAATATTCATGTGTGCATTTTATTTTAATTTTGCATTCTTTGTTAATAAACAACAACTTCTACAAAAATTTTTCTCCACAATGTAGCTATCCATCAGGTCGTTTACTTGCGCTGTTTAAACGAACTAATTACAAAAATTAATTGTGCAATTATTAAACTTTAAATTTTAGATAGGTTATTTCCGTAATTAAACTGATATTTATTTTCAATAGTATATTCGTCGTGTTTGCTTAAGACTTAAAACTTGTAAACCATTGTTTATGTAGCGGCCATTTTAATTAATGTTCTATACCCCATTTCAGTTAAGAAAGTACTAGATTGTGTTTAGGTTTATAAGGGCCATTTGCCCCGATGAGCTGTTTAAGATAGTTTAACTAAGCCACCCTTAATATTTTAAGCTCCAGTTAAAACAGTGCCTTGCACGACAGCAATTCAATCAAAGCTTGACCAAACCTAGAGAATATTAAGCAACGTTGTAAAATTTGAAGGAATTTGTAGTTCTGTGGTATGTAAATGGTTAATATGATATTTGACAATAACAATATTGACCTAACACAACCACGCTATATCTAGTTTGATTGATTTTGAAATGGAATAACGGCAGAGAGGACCCAATTAGTTATGTTCTATAATGATTAAAATTCGTAACACCGTTCACTTGTACAATCTGAATCTTTTGAAAAAAGTTAAATTGTCCATGTCTTTCATAAGTTTGGTCTAATATTAATGCATCTCGGAAATACAAAATCAATAATGTTGTTCACGTCCATATCGTCATTTAACAGCTGTTTTTTTATTTTGTAATCTATTCGATTGTAGTTCTGCAGATAGAATTAAACCGATAATTTAGAATTTTAACGAAGCTGTGACAAAACTAACATTCATACACATCGGCGTTTAAGCCGAGATATATCCAGGCTTAATTTATGGGGTGTTTAAGTGTGGCTTTGTATACGGTGCAATAGGATCTATCACTTTAAGCTTTACTTATCTATAAGCTCTAGTTAAATTTGTTTGTACAAATGCCCTAATTGTCTACTATTTTTTACTGATCCCCATTAAAAGTTAGCGATCGTTGTATCTTTGAGTTCAACAAAGATAGTGTTATTTTGGCTAGATGGGAACATTTTCTTCTCTCATAACTGTCAGTGTGTAAGAATTTCTTACTCAAGCACGAAATTATTTCCTCAATTCGATATAATTTGCAATCCTTGTCGTATAAATGTCAAAGTATTGTTTATAGCATAGGTTAGATAAGTTACTATAGATAAGCCACTTCCATACTAAGGTTTGTTTTTTATTTATAGAATAAAGCAAGGCTTTGCAAGAGCGTATTTCTTAAGTTTTAAAATTAATACAGCTAGAAAATTATTCAGAATCCGAAGTATAGTTTATTCGATTTAACTATAGGATGACGTCAAATGTAGTAATAAAGTGTTAACAACCGTATACAAATGAATACCTAGAAAACTGTTTGAAGGATACTGTCTGTAAACTAATTGAAGCAATAGCAAATGATAGGAGAGAAAAGTGGACTGTATATAAAATTTAAGTAAGTTTAACAACAAATAATTAATGTTTTAACCAAATCAAACGTTTACTAAAAGCACTCACCTGGTGATTTATGCAGCCGTGCCAACGAAAAAACGATGTAACATCTACTCTCCCTTTTGCGGGTGAAGCGAAGCACATTTATTTCAATAGCGGTTCTAACGAAAAGCGGTTCATAATTTTTCTATGTAGAACGTGTCAAATAGCGATGCGGACTCTTCGAACGACTAATCGATTCTCTGCTGAGCTTCGTAGATTTTCTAGTCAATACTGTTCTTGCACATGCGAAATAACACGCAGAGTTTTATCACTCACGGCACTTGTTGGCGTGTGCATGACGTAAACACATGTAAATTTTACTTTAACAAATTTAAATATCCCGAGACGGACGCAAATAATCAACAAACTCAATGTAAAATAAATGTAGCTTTAATTATTTACACTATAAACGGAACACTGTCATTTAACACATAAAGGTTGACAGTTCTGTAAGATGTTGCCACCAATTCTTCTTGCCAATGGGTATATTAGTGTATCTTTCATTAAATATATTATAATTTAAGCTAGCATTGGCAATGTAGCATTTTATCCAGTTGTGACGTCATCCTAAAGTCAAAGTGAATGGACTATACAGACGATACTACTTGTGAGCCCTATTAGTAATCGCAACATAGCATTTTAGGTTCCATGTGTTTATACAAATTGCCTTCAATATTAATGGTTTTGAAGCGGTATTATTCCAAAGGTCCTTCATATGAATAATAATCTTCAAGAAAACAAAACTTACAAGCACTAATTTCAGCACTTCGCAAAGCACATCAAGATTAGTAAAAAACCATTCCGTGTTTTTTTGTTTGTAGTTGCATTGACGCAAGTAAGACAGAGCATCGCATCAATCGGTATTCCTAGTTGCCATGAACAACGAGTTTCTACAAAGTTGATATTTTCTGAAGGTAAAAGTGAGATCGTCGTCTGAGCCGTGAAAGCTAAACAAATATACTAAAACGCCTACTTTCGCGCGCAAAGCAACGGTAAGTCCATTAATCTTCCTTTTTTTTTCATCTGTTGTTTGCAGATGTACACTTCTGTTGCGTATTATGTCAATGTGTTTATAAAATAATCCAAGGTTTATTTATTTTAATCATAGGTTGGGTTAAACTGCCAATTTACCATAGCAATTATCTTATCAGTTGCACATTTATAATTTGAGACTGTAAGGTTAGAATTTACAGATTTCTGTAAAATTTTCTAACCGGTGGGGGCTCGTTAGAACCACCAGTAACGGCGAATCAAAACGGCAAAAGGTGTTTCTAATCGTGATTGTAACAAGGGGTTGTATTTAGGCGAGACTCACGCGGTTTAGTACATATGTAAACTCAATGAACTCATTTAAAACAAACGCCGAGACAGCCTTAAATTCAAGACAGCTTCTGGAGTTGTAAAAAGGGTTAGATGATATTTCGCCGTTATTATCGCAATATTATTAGATTGATGTTCAAATCTGAGAGCTAAATTCGAACTGTGGTGATTTGGAAATAGAATTTGAAAGCATTTACCGTGTCGCAGGCAGAAGATGTTCCTAAGAAGTGCGCTACAGAGGATTCAGAACGGTCTGTTTCCCCGAATTTTAGTAGAGGACTGAATCGATCAAATTATAGTGATTTGAGTCCAACATTTTGTCTTCTTACCGTTTCGGTCTCAGAGTTTTTCGGGTCCAGTTCTGATGACTAGTTGGAATACTACGTAGTATTCAGGAATCAATCGCAAAAACGATTTTGTGACTAATATTCAAAAGCTGCATTTCTTGAAGGCAAGTCTTAGTCTTAAGGGTCTGGCCACGTAAATAATAAATTCGTTAGTGTGTGGTGCCGCTGGTTTATTGTAAACTGTGCGGTAGTGATGTGGATTTGAATGCGAATACACTCGCCGGTAAGGCAGGAAACGGGAGAGCGTTGACAAGCTTTAAATAACATATAGAATTAATTAGAAAGTAGCAGCGGTAGACGGTGGACGATACCACAAAAACAAAGCTGTCTGTAGTTGGTATGGTCTAAAGAAAATTAAATGTTAACTTGACATAGTTATATAAAACTGTTTTATCCAATTCCAGTTGTAACCTACACCGAGATTATGAAATTCAGAAAATAAAGTATTGTATGTGTTGAAAACTAATTACTTTACTTGTAGTCTGACGAGGGGACCATCTCATATTGGCGCACAACGTGGGGCTGGTTTGCGATTAAAATGGTTTAGAAAACCTTGAATTGTCAACTTACATGCGAAACAATGGTCGAATGGATTAAATAAATGAAGATTGCGAAAGTGGGTTAATTATTACAATCGACCAATAAAGTCAACAACGCTACAGGTTTGTAAAGAATGTGCATGTGTAAAATTTACGAGTGTCGCACATAAGCGTGCATTGATAGTTCGAAGTAAAGCGAGGGAACAATAACCTTGAAAGTTTTATAGGGTCATGAACCCAATGTTTAGATACTTATCAAGATTAAGGAATGGTGTTTGTGCGTGAATGACATTTGGTTGAGTTCATTGAATTATAGGGTTAATTGTGGTGGTTTGACGCAACAATACGCAAAGCTGAAAAACTGTTATAAGAAATTAAAATTAGTTTATTAAATAGGACAATAACATACGCAACCTAACCTCGAATTATTGTTTGTTTATTATTCGATGTTAGAAGTGTGTAAGGTTTAAGAGTTTTTGGGAAAATTGATAGTAGGTAGGATTGAAAGTAAAATAGAATACTGAAATAAGAGTTGTGGTTTAAAAAAAAACATGAATACTGAGGAATCGAATGAAGCTGCAGGGTTAAATTTGGCTCAATTGCAAACACTTCTGGTACACTTGTCAAAGAATATGATTAGTATGCAAACCAGTATTTCTGAGTTGGCAGAAACAGTCCGCGAAAATGTAGAAAACAAACCAGTAAATGTACAGTTACTACCTAGGGACGTAATAGTACCAAATCCCGAAAGTCAAAATAAGAAATATCTTTCAGCATGGCGTGACTTGGGGGTCAGAAATAAGATATCGAGCAGACGGTAAAATGCATCCAATGCAATTCTTTAAAAAAAATTGATAAATTATTTAAGAACGCAGGGGTTCCGGAAGTAGATAAGGTCAGTCTGGCAATGGGTTGTTTAATAGGGTCGACAGCAGAATGGGCTACTGCACAAGAAAATTTATTTAACAATTTTCAAACATTTGAAAATTATTTCGGGAAGGATATTGGGATGTAAATCATCAAAGGGACTTGTATTATAAGTTAAAGTATGGACAGTTCCAAGCAGGTAGTCGGGCAGACTATGTTTTAAGATTGGTTACGGAAGCTGACTTCCTAACAGAAAAGGTGGAGGAGAGGATGCTAGTGGAATGGTTGGGAAAACATTTTTCACAGGAGGTACAGCGGGGTATGTTATTGCAGGGCATTGACTCAATCGATGAATTCGAGAAATTTTTAAGAAAAATTAATGCGACTTATTAATCAGGAAATAGAATAAATCAAAATCTTAGGGAGCTAAATAACCAAAATGCCAACAATTCGCGTTTAAATCGATATAATAGAGACAACGATCAAAATAAAAATGAGAATTGCCGTGGTGAGAGGACATACAGGGACAATAATCAATTAGATAGAGGAGTTAACGAAAGGGACGAAAACTGGAAGCGAGAGGAAGGATCAGTCAGTTGGAGCGGAACAGGTTCGTGAAATCAGGTTGATAAAAATGCATTATTGAGCCAGATGAGCTGTTAAGTAAAAATAAGGAAGAGGTTTTCCAGTTCGATAAAGTAGTACCTATCATTCAAGGGTGATACAAGAACAATTGGTTGAAATTTTATTGGATACGAGTAGTCAAGTATCAGCAATATCTGATACATATTTTAAAACATTAGGAGATACAGTACCTGTATTGCCTGTGTCTAATATATCAGTAGCAGTCGCTATTGGAGGAAAATTAATTGAATAAGTGAACAGGTATTGTTGCCCGTAGTATTTAATAATATGGCAGTAGATATCCCTTGTGTGGTAATACCCCATTTAAACCAAAAGGTCATTTTAGGCAGCGATTGGTTAACCCAAGTGAAAGCAGAAATCGATCTTGCCAGTAAAGTGGTTAGGTTAGCTGAATTAGAGAGACGTTTAGATTTTTGTCAGTTAAATGTAATAGAAAATCAGTTACGGATTAATTACATAGAGCGCAAGGCAACGTATCAGAAACATAAATATTCCGATACCGAATTAAAAGCGGCGGCTGAGGCTGCCGAATCCTTTAGTCTGGAGGGGAAAAATAAACTCTACCAGCTATTGAGAACTTATTCCCACGTGTTTTCAGAAACACCGGGTCTTACCACAATATACGAACATACCATTGAAATGAAAGATAAGACACCGTTTTTTAAGAAGTTTTACCCAATTCCGGTAGCTTACAGGACTGAAGTGAAAGGACAAATCGAGGCAATGGTAGCGGATGGTATCATTTCGTCTTGTAAGACGGAATACATATCACCACTAGTGACGGTTAAAAAGAAAGATGGCACGATTTGCATCTGTCTAGATGCACGCTTCTTAAATAGTAAAATGTAGGGTGATCATATTACACCACCATTACCGGAAGAACTTTTAATGAAATGTAAGCAGGGGCAAATCCAATCTACACTGGATATGACCTCATCATATTGGCAAATTCCTATAAGAGAAAAGGACAGGAAATATACTGGGTTCCTGCACGACGGTATAACGTATTGTTTCAATGTGTTGCCTTTTGGTCTGTCTACGTCAGTTGCAAGTTTTATCCGATGCATGAAGAGTGTGTTAAAGAGGGAATTTGATAAATTTATTCTAATGTATATTGATGATATTTTAGTTTTCTCCTCCAATCCAGAGGAGCATCTACAGCATTTGAAAGCGATATTCAAAAGATTCCAAGAATGCAAGTTAACCATCAAATTGAGAAAATCTCAATTTGACAAGTTAGAAAGTAATTTCTTGGTCATACAATTTCAAGAAAGGAATGCGTGTAAACCCATTACGAATAAAATGTATCCAACAGTTTCCAGTTCCTAAAATATTAAGCAACTGTGACGGTTTTAGGATTCGTAAACTACGAACGTCGTTTTTGTGAAAGGCTGGCCGAAACGTCGGGCCCATTGCTAGAGTTATTGAAAAAATGTCCGTTGGGAGTGGAATGAGTTTTATGACGAGGCTTTTAAGCAAGTTAAGGAGTTGTTCTTGAAACTAACGTTTATCGCACATCCGGATTTCAATAAAGAGTTTTTTGTGCAGTCCGATAGCTCTGGACGAGCCATTGCAGCAAATTTGTTTCAGATGGGAAGTGATGGCAAGCAGATTGTTGCATTTACCAGTCGTATGTTACATGGGGCGGAATTAAACTACAAAATTGCTGAAACAGAAGCGTTAGCCTTTATTTTCGCACTGAAACAGTGGCGAACCTTTGTGTTAGATCAACGCCTGACTATCATCACTGACCATAAGGCGTTAACATTCTTGTTAACTATGAAGTTAACAACTGGTAGGTTGGCACGATGGGCCTTATATGCCCAGGAATTTAATTTTAAAATTATTTATTGTCAGGAAAAGAGAACGTAATGCCTGACACGTTATCGGTGGTTGAATATCCAAAACCTATCGGAGATGAATTATCACCACAGCAGGTGTTATATTTAGCGCAAACCGAATTTTGACTAAAGCGTTAAAACGGAAGCATAAGTTAGAGAAACAAACGACCCCACAGCATTTAAAATTGGGGAAAAGGTTTTTCTTATTTTTTATAAGTAGTAAAAAGGTGAGGAATTGATTAAAAGAAACAATTGTCCTCCTTGGGATGACAAGTCTCTCAAGGTTTTGTACGAACATTTGGACATTCTCGACTTGTCTGGCGCCCTTGGCAATTGTCATTAAGCCACAATCATTTATGAAAGGTAAGTGCCACATTTTTGTAGTATATTATAAATTAATTTAACCCTTTTTTCAAAATTTTAACCCTCTATATGATCCACGACCTTCCGCTAGCTAGTGCCGGTGACCCCCCTTTAATTTTTGTTTTACAGGCCGCCCCCATTTTATAATTTGACTGGAAAAGATACACTTAGTAGCTTTTCCGCCTGTAACAAAATGCATAAATTATTTTAGTTTTCAGTAAGAAATATGTTACTTTTAATTTACGTTACAATGACTTCATTTTACTTGGATAGGATCCTTTCCAGTTCACAAACAAAATTTACATATTCAAAAGTAATTTCTCAGGTTATGGTTATACATTCTTAATAACAATTTTTAGTAAAATCAAAGGTCAAAGAAAGTACTTATTGTCGACATTGAATTATACTTCAGGTGTATTATTACCATGTGTTATACATTATAATTCGGCAAACAATTCTTATCCTATCGCATGTTCGATAAAGCAAATCTTAGGTATAGCTTCTTGAAAATTTATCTGAGCATTTAATTGAAAGTTTCTTGAAAAAATATATAAGTATTAAAAATGGAGGGTGACTCACTTCTAGCCATCTGCTATATCTGCGTCCTTACTCTTATAGTTGAGCGTAGCTGACACAGGGTCCAGATTTAACCTTCGTATTAACTAATAACATGAGCGGGTTTCTACATTCTTGCCTACTAACAATTGAAACTGCTTTTAAATTTCCATAACTTCTTTACTTGTAACTTGAATTTAATATTTTTAAAAATTCGGAATTATAATTATCTCCATATTTAATGATAGTTAGTTTAATCCTTAAAACGCTAAACAAAAAAATGAATAAAAACTTGAAGATCTCAAGAACTTCAAAAACTTGCGCTGAAATGAAACGAAAGAATAAAAATTTGGGGTAAGCTTGTGCAATTTTCTTACTGTAAAAATATTTCCATCACCATTATAGGTCGATGCTATTACCAAAACTAAGACTAACTTATGGAACATGTTGACTCCACTTAAATAGTTGGTCGGGCGGCATGTTTGATTAAAAACGTGCAAGCTCCGAAAAATACGTGTCTACGGACTACATCTGATATTAAAAATGGCTTATTCCACGAGGCAGCCATCCTTCTACTCGTATGTGCGGAAAGGGGGATATTGACACAAGATACAAACAACTAGAAGTCACTTGATGTGTACTTTTGCTATTCTAATGTAGAGGGCGTACTATGTATGAATTTTATAGTAAAAGGTTTCAATAGAAATTTAGCATTTATTGATTAGGTGTATCGAACAAAACTGGAGTATTTGAATAACAGAAAATCGAAATTGTTACAGTCTATTTGCATGCAATTTGTGTAATTACCTACATCAAACAAAAGGAATTTACTAAGACATGTGCGGTCACATTCTAACGAACGTCCATTTGCATGCAATTTGTGTAATTATTCGGCATTAGAAAAGAATATTTGCAACAACATATGCGATCGCATACTAACGAACGTCCATTCGAATGCAATTTCTGTAATTATACCACATCACACAAAAAGTAATTTACAAACACATATGCGATTGCATACCAACGAACGTCCATTGGAATGCAATTTGTGTAATTATACCACATCACAGAAAAGTTATTTACAAACACATGTACGGTCACATTTGAACGAACGTCCAATGTGCATGCAATTTGTGTAATTATACTGCATCACAGAAAAGTAATTTACAAACACATATGCGATTGCATACTAACGAACGTCCATTCGAATGCAATTTGTGTAATTATACTGCATCACACAAAAGTAATTTACAAACACATATGCGATTGCATACTAACGAACGTCCATTCGAATGCAATTTGTGTAATTATACTGCATCACACAAAAGTAATTTAAAACACATATGCGATTGCATACTAACGAGCGTCCATTGGAGTGCAATTTGTGTAATTATACCTCATCACAGAAAAGTTATTTACAAAACATGTACGGTCACATTTGAACGAACGTCCATTTGCATGCAATTTGTGTAATTATACTGCATCACACAAAAGTAATTTACAAACACATATGCGATTGCATACTAACGAACGTCCATTCGAATGCAATTTCTGTAATTATACTGCATCACACAAAAGTAATTTACAAACACATATGCGATTGCATACTAACGAGCGTCCATTTGCATGCAATTTGTGTAATTATACCTCATCACAGAAAAGTATTTACAAAAACCATGTACGGCCACTTTGAACGAACGTCCATTTGCATGCAATTTGTGTAATTATACCGCAACAGAAAAAAATACTTTACGATTACATATGCGATCGCATACTAAAGAACGTCCATTCGAATGCAATTTGTGTAATTATACTGCGTCACACAAAAGTAATTTACAAACACATATGCGATCGCATACTAAAGAACGTCCATTCGAATGCAATTTGTGTAATTATACTTCATCACACAAAAGTAATTTACAAACACATATGCGATTGCATACTAACGAACGTCCATTCCAATGCAAATTGTGTAATTATACCACATCACACAAAAGTAATTTACAATCACAGATACGATCGCACACTAACGAACGTCCATTCGAATGCAATTTGTGTAATTATACCACATCACATAAAAGTCATTTACAAAGACATGTGCGGTCACATTTGAACGAACGTCCATTTGCATGCAATTTGTGTAATTATACCGCAACAGAAAAAAATACTTTACGATTACATATGCGATCGCATCCTAAAGAACGTCCATTAGAATGCAATTTGTGTAATTATACTGCATCACACAAAAGTAATTTACAAACACATATGCGATTGCATACTAACGAACGTCCATTCGAATGCAATTTGTGTAATTATACTGCATCACACAAAAGTAATTTACAAACACATATGCGATTGCATACTAACGAGCGTCCATTGGAATGCAATTTGTGTAATTATACCACATCACAGAAAAGTTATTTACAAAAACATGTACGGTCACATTTGAACGAACGTCCATTCGAATGCAATTTGTGTAATTATACTGCGTCACACAAAAGTAATTTACAAACACATATGCGATTGCATACTAACGAACGTCCATTCGAATGCAATTTGTGTAATTATACTTCATCACACAAAAGTAATTTACAAACACATATGCGATTGCATACTAACGAACGTCCATTCCAATGCAAATTGTGTAATTATACCACATCACACAAAAGTAATTTACAATCACAGATACGATCGCACACTAACGAACGTCCATTCGAATGCAATTTGTGTAATTATACCACATCACATAAAAGTCATTTACAAAGACATGTGCGGTCACATTTGAACGAACGTCCATTTGCATGCAATTTGTGTAATTATACCGCAACAGAAAAAAATACTTTACGATTACATATGCGATCGCATCCTAAAGAACATCCATTAGAATGCAATTTGTGTAATTATACTGCATCACACAAAAGTAATTTACAAACACATATGCGATTGCATACTAACGAACGTCCATTCGAATGCAATTTGTGTAATTATACTGCATCACACAAAAGTAATTTACAAACACATATGCGATTGCATACTAACGAGCGTCCATTGGAATGCAATTTGTGTAATTATACCACATCACAGAAAAGTTATTTACAAAAACATGTACGGTCACATTTGAACGAACGTCCATTCGAAAGCAATTTGTGTAATTATACTGCGTCACACAAAAGTAATTTACAAACACATATGCGATTGCATACTAACGAACGTCCATTCGAATGCAATTTGTGTAATTATACTGCATCACACAAAAGTAATTTACAAACACATATGCAATTGCATACTAACGAGCGTCCATTGGAATGCAATTTGTGTAATTATACCACATCACAGAAAAGTAATTTACAAAAACATGTACGGTCACATTTGAAGAAACGTCCATTCGAATGCAATTTGTGTAATTATACTGCGTCACACAAAAGTAATTTACAAACACATATGCGATTGCATACTAAAGAACGTCCATTCGAATGCAATTTGTGTTATTATACTTCATCACACAAAAGTAATTTACAAACACATATGCGATTGCATACTAACGAACGTCCATTCCAATGCAAATTATGTAATTATACCACTTCACACAAAAGTAATTTACAATCACATATACGATCGCACACCAACGAACGTCCATTCGAATGCAATTTGTGTAATTATAGCACATCACATAAAAGTCATTTACAAAGACATGTGCGGTCACATTTGAACGAACGGCCATTTGCATGCAATTTGTGTAATTATACCGCAACAGAAAAAAATACTTAACGATTACATATGCGATCGCATACTAAAGAACGTCCATTCGAATGCAATTTGTGTAATTATACCGGATCACGGAAAAGTAATTTACAAACACATATGCGATTGCATATTAACGAACGTCCATTCGAATACAATTTGTATAATTATACCGAATCACGGAAAAGTAATTTACAAGCGCATATGTGGTCGAATACTAACCAGCGTCCATTCGAATGCAATTTGTGTAATTATTCCGCGTCATAAAAATGTACTTTACAACAACATATGCGATCACATTTGAACGAACGTCCATTCGAGTGCAATTTGTGTAATTATACCACAACGAAAAAGTATTTTACAAAGACATCCGCAGGCGCATTTTAACGAACGTTCTTTTGCTTGCAATTTGTGTAGTTATTCGGCATTACGAAAGAATATTTTACAACATATGCGATCGCATACTAACGAAAGTTCATTCAAATGCAATTTGTGTAATTACTCTACATCAAACAGAAGTAATTTACAAAGGCACGTGCGGTTACATTTTAACGAACGTCCATTTGCATGCAATTTGTGTAATTATTCGGCATTAGAAAAAATACTCTACAAAAACATTTGTGGTCGCATACCAACGAACGCCTATTTGCATGCAATTTGTGTAATTATTCGGCATCACGAAAAAGTTATTTACAACAACATATACGATTGCATACTAACGAACGTCCATTCGAATGCAATTTGTGTAATTATGCTACATCACGGAAAGTAATTTACAAAGACGTATGCGATCGCATTCTAACTAACTTCCGTTTGCATGCAATTTGTGTAATTATTGCAAATTAGAAAAAGGTAATTAACGCAGACATGTGCGCGCGCATACTAACGCACGTTCATTCGAATGCAGTTAGTGCAATTACTTCACATCGCAAAATATTGTTTTACGAATACATATGCGGTTGCATGTTAACGAGCATCCATTTGTGCCCAATTTGTGTAATTATTTCGTATCTCATAAACGTACATTATAAACACATTTGTGGTTGCTTACCAACGAACGTCTATCCATTCGTATACTATTTCTGACATTATTCAGCATCACAAAGTCTTACAATGACATGTGCAATCTCACAGTTATGAACGTCCATTTGTTTGTAATGTGTAATTATTCGACATCAGTATAAAGCAATTTAAGAGCTGATGTGTAACCCCATACTAACAAACGACCATTTACATCCTTTTTGTGTTATTATGTCTCGTTAAAAAAAATCGTGTACGAAAACATATACTAATATTTCAGTACTGGGTAAAGCATTTGCGGAAAGTATTTCAATTATCAAACACCAAGCACTACAGTCAGGTGATTTACAATATAAATTATGAAATATTCTTTATTTCAAGCGTGCTTGAACTGTCGAATACATTAGTTAAAACCCAAAGCATGTAGCACGAAATCTTCACAGTAAAGTAGTTGAAGCCTCTTGAACATTTAGCCAAGAGGATTCGTTTTTGACACTCTAAACATATTTTACTGATTGCAATTTACACTTGATAAATTGCTATATTTTCGATTAATATCTGAATTTTATAATTGCTGTTTTTCTACTGAATAGTTGTGGTGCAATCTGCCTGAAGGTGTGCAAACGCCCTTTTTTGACAATACCTGGCTCCATAATCTAGTAGACTAGTACAGGCCTATGATCCCTACGTTCTGTGACTAATACAACCCAAAAATATACTGATAGATGGCGCTGAGGTGGGAGGGTTTGAAATAAAACTATAGTATGAGGCAACCCTACTTTTAATACAATATCAGAACTCCAAAATTAAGTTACCAGCAATTTCACATGAATTACATATTGAGCAAATAGTATTGAACTCAACCTGGGCTAAAGTTGGAAAAAGATTATGGCAGAGAGAAGCCCACTGAGAAGCACACTGTTCGCCTAATATTAAGGGATGTCAACTGTTACCCAACAAATTTGCATATGGCAACTTAAGAAGATTTAGTGTAGTCCAGCTAATCTTTTCTGGATGGGACTGGAATCGAATAACCAATTTAGATTTAAACTGGGTTAGATGAGGTTTAAGGGATTAAGTGTAAAATGGGGGTTCTGTTTTAGATTTTATACGGATTTAATAGAGTAGACCAAGAAAAGGGATATAGATGTACATATTTATATTTAAAAATAGGGTCTGTATAGAGACTGGGAACTAGTTGCTGATAAAGAATAATAATAACAAAAAGGCTTGTTTTGTTTAGTTATGAGAGTGTAGAGTTAAAACGTGTTTTAGGGTAAAATTTGTAAATTAATCTAAATATTGAAGGAATTATAATAAAAGTGCGATATAATAACTTGTACTCACATAGGTGTGTGTTATCGTAGCAAAATGTATGTAATTTAACTACATGTTCATTAGAGAATTTGTAAGCTGTATTTATAAAGAAATATTGAATAAATCATAGCGGTAATCAAGAAGAGATCAATTACGTGATAATGAGCAGTGACAAGGTATTCAAGTAAAGAGATGGAATGAGCAAAACGCTACTGTATTGTATGTTGCGCTTTTGGTTGTATCAAATTTTATTTTAATATTAGAATTAAGGGCTTTTGAATCCAGTATGGGAAAATTTCTTTTTTATTTTCAAATTAAGTAGTTACGCGTAAAGCGCAAGTGTGTGGTTTCTAACGAACCCAAGAACAATTACCCCATGATTTATAGCACGGAAACCGCACATGCGTGCATTTCTCAGCCTAAATGAGTATGAGCGGGCGATGCATTTTAAATGTAAATATTGGTCCCAGTTTTGTTGATGTTCAGAGACAAATTTGGCTAGGTACTTTCCTATCGTCCTGTTCATTCTTTTAACCATTCCATCCGATTGAGGATGAAGTGGCGTGATTCTAGTCTTCCTGATTCCAAGATGCAGCAGACGTTCTGAAACAACGCTGATTCGAAGTTTCGACGTTGATCGGAATGTAATTCCAACGGAACTCCAAAGCGACAGAACAACTCTCTATCTAGTATATCTGCAACCGTCTCGGCTTTTGGTTAGGTATAGCATACGCCTCCGGTCATTTGGTAAAATAATTCATTGCAACCAAGATGTATTTATTTCCTTTCCCTGATTCAGGAAACGGACGAGCTATACCAATGGCCACCCTTACAAAAGGATTCCTCACGTTATACAGTCTCATTAGGGCTTTCTGTTTTGTAACCGGGCCATTTCTAGAGGCACACAGCTCACATTTCCGGCACCACTCCTTCACATCTTCTTTTCAGTTCACCCAATACAATATTTCTCTCACTCTTTCGAGAATTCTTTTCACGCCTAAGTGCCCTCCGGAAATACCATCGTGCAAATGCTGCAACAGTTCCGGCACTCTACTTCTCGGCGCTATCACTTGAAGTCGTCTTTCAGTGCCATTTTCGCACTCCAAATGTCGTTTTAAGATTCTATTTTCAATCACCAAGAAGTCCCACTGTGCCTTGTAGGCCTTCAGGCCCTTACTTGAAATACTAATTTTTCCCCAAGCTGGTCGTTGTCCTCTACTGTTCTACTCAATAATACGTCCCAATTCGTCGTCATTCTCCTGGTCATCTTGTATTCTTTCGGGTTGCCAACTTTTTATAAGCAACACAAACATTACAAAACTTTGGATTTTTTAGTTAAAGGAACTATGAAAAAGGATGGCGTAAGGTTATTCAGTAAGTAATAACACGGGATGGATTTGATAGCAACAAGAAGAAAAAATTAATGAAGCAACTCCATGGTGTAAATTCCTGAAAACAGAAAGAGTTTGATTTGAAAAATTAAGCCTAAACTTAGACTATATGATGACATATGAGATGTCCATTTTGGGGTACCAGTTAGCCTGTGTGAAAATTATGAAGTTAGTGGATCATTTTGTGATAGGGGAAGGCGTCTATCGGTGAGACACAAAATATGTAAAGTTGCAAAACTTTTTAATTTATTTAAATATTTAAAATATGACTTCGTATATAATTTATAAACTTAATTATAGTTCCTAGTAAAGTACACAAATTGGTGTAAACTAAGCGAAAATTTAGATAAACAGAAAAAAATGTACGTAGTAATAATGTTTCACTGATAGCCCTATAAAGCAAACACTGAGACACTATATCCCATTCAGTGGGACACTAAATATTGAAATTAGGTTATTAATTAACGAACATTAATATCATTAAACGAAATCTTAAAATGCTGCTGTCCTTAGTTTGTCCTTACATGTGATTTTCCAATGCTCCACCTGAAGGTACTACATTAGCCAGAAAACGAGTTTCTTTTTTACTTGGAAAATTTGCCGAATTTTACCGAACCCTTGCTGTTCCAAGCAAGGTAGAGATCTTTAACGTGCGTGACAAGACTCACACACGGGACCTCCATTTTACCTCTGATCCAAACGAGTGTGCTTTTAGTTTGTCCACATAAATTTGGTTCGGGTAAAATATATTTCACCGTGTTCATTGGAACATAAGACTCTTCCATTACATTTGGAAAAACAAAAGTACCCTTCATTTTATTGCTGTTTCTTAAAAAACTCACAAAAATATCTCCCTTATTAGTAGATGTTTTCTCTAATACTTTCGCCACAGTAAATATCAACATTCTTAATATTAAACTGCACCGAAATGAATCGATTTAACAATTTGGTAATGTGTTTATCGTTTTCAGCTCAATATTCGGCAGATCATCTACTTTATGTACAAAATCATCAGAATCTAAGGAATTGCGAAGCACTACATATGTTTCAGAATCTGAGCCTTCTTTAACAATTTTTCTTTTAACAATCTTTTTCTTTTTGGCTGATTCCAACCGTTGCTTAGTCCTTTCCTCAATTTCTAGTTTTTTTTAGGATGTCGGTTGCTATCATACATTTCCCTTTCTTTCTAGACTTTCTTGTAGACTCTCTTTCTGTAGCTATTGGATATCCTATTATCTCTTCTGACATTTTGAAAACTTTCATAATAATCATAGTATTACTACAATGCATATCAGTGGGAGGTGAAGCTTTAGAAAGATTTACACATGATTCTATAGATGAACTTGAAGCAACGTTTAATGTCGTGTCGGTGTCATCAGTTAGTTTTATTGATGGATCGGTGCGATCTGTGACATAACTACTAAGAAAATCAATATCACGAAACACATTTTCGTTAGAGGGTATTATTTCCGTTTTCTAAATGCGTTCATTATCGTTCCTGGTATCATACTTTGTACGTGGACTCGCCCTACACATTGTGCAACTTCATAAATAGAGAGCGATTGTCCTGGATGATGCATCAACCAACTGTCTACCGCTCTGGAATAATAAACTTGGAATGATTTAAAAGCACCGCATCTAAGGTCGAGTGTGATGGAATGGTTAAAATTGTTACTGCGGCATCTTTTGTAATATTTAGAACCTCCATTGATAGGTGGCTTTCGTGGTTGTCAATTGGTAGAACAACTGTGCTTGATGAAACGATTAATGACATCTAAAAATAACTCGCAAACCATCCAGTCAGTTTTAGTTGCTAAACTCAATGTTCCAGGTGGTGCTCCATTTAACATGTGCTGCTTGAAGTGCACCCTAGGAAAAACCATGGCCGATGGTAAAAAATTACCAGAAGCACTAATTATACAACAGGTTGTTAGTAATGTTCTATTTTCTGCACTAGTTACTTTGCTAACTTGTCGGGCCCATTTAGCTGCCACTACTTTTATAGCGTTCTGCACTGTAACTGCTGCAGCTTCATCAAGATTAGATACCGTGTACCATCATCAAACCTAAGTTTTCTGTCAAAAAATATCTTCAACCTTTCAAAAAAAGTGTTCTCATTATGACGGTTAAACGACGTTGCTCTAGACAAATTTCAACCTACTAGAGTTCTTAACGACAAATTGTCATGCCTTTTCATTAAGCCTTGCATTCATTTATCTACATCCAGTTTTTTTCCCAGTTTTTAGGAGTAGGAATTTTATTGTGCATAGCTACTTGGTACGCTATTAATCAACATTCTAACATTGGTAGCCCATAAAACATTTGGGCGCATTTAATTATGTAATCAACAAGAAAACTTTTCTGTTCCAATGAGAAACGTCATAATTTAGCCTCATACGAATTTTTTCTTAAGACAATTTCTGCTTTTTAACATACCTTGTCAATGTTTGAAATGCTATTCCAAATTGGCGTGCAGCCTTTCGAATAGAAATGCCAATAACAACAGCATCAACTGTCTGAGACATAGCCATTTCGTTATTTTTTAACTAATTTTTGATTTTTTCGATTGTTAATATTATTATCAGCCATCTCGCTAATATATAACATTTTGAATTGTTCTTTCAATCGCATACCTATAACATATACGTAGATTTGTACAGTTCCTACAGTGAGACATGCCTCAGTGATGGGCGTCTCAGTAATGGCCGATTGTAAATAAGCAAGAATATATTTTTTATCTGTACAAAAGCATAACTTCAGAACATTTTCTGATATGTCAAGTTATGCTTCAATAGGTAGGTAACTGCATCTAAGATATTCAATGTATAAATACACTTACTTACGAATCTGAACAGCATCTATGGTTGATTAGAAATTTACTTTTCAGTAATATTTTCAATGCACACAACTTATTATTTCTGATAGACACAACCAACTGAGACTGCAAGGAGAAATTAACAGGTGGTCATTAGTGTGTTATCTGTATTTGATTAAAAGAAGCTGCAACATCATTTACTACGATTTCTATATAGTGTCTCATTGTTAGCACCATCTCACTGATGGACGTCTTCCTCCACTTAAATTTTACTATATCTTACAATATATTGTTTGATCAGACGTCCGAAAGGAATAAACTGCGCGTAACGCCATGTTTTCTCCATCACGACGCTGGTGAAGGACCTAGTCCAGTTACGCTAGTCACGGGATCCCTATAAACGTCTATGACAAGAGATATCGAGTCCGACACCAAAGTGGATTTTTAGTTGGTATGTCCTTGCTTCGGCAAGGAAGAGTCCCACACAGCGGATATAAAACCTTTTACCACTCTAAAACAACAATATATTGTTTCTATTAATTATACTATTCATTAGATGTTACAATTTAGCTGCGCAATGGTTTCGGTACTTTAGACGGAGCCCGAAATAAATGTGAAGACGACCGAAAACACGCCACAAGAAAATTCAGATCTCTGCCAGGAGTATCGCGTAGTCGATAAATCTCTGCTAATGGACGCGGCAATTTTCTGTATTAGAAATCACGACCGCTTCATCCTTTTCTAGATATTGAAATTTGTAGAACCGCTCCTGTTAAGTAAACGTTATTAAAATGGTATTCGAGTAAAATTGTATCCAAATGTAGCCACTGGAATACCAGTTTTTGGTGAGTAGATATCGATCCACTATCTGAGGGGCTTCTATTTGGTACTAGAACGTATTACTTTAAAGTGTTTTGGTTATGATCGGCTTGTGTTAAAGTAATTTACACATTTATTTTAAACATTTTATATCACCATAATGAAAAATAATAAAATTCTAAAATCGTACATTTTTATTGGTGGTTTTCTTTTCAGAAAAGGTAAATGTTTATATTTTTAAACAGACAGTTAGCCATTGAGAGTAATGTAATTAAAAAATTTTTTAACACAAGGTCTTAACTGACTCAAAAGATGACGCTTCAGTGGTTAAATTTGAATAGTTTTACTCAAGCACAATTTTAATATCGAGGAAGGAATAGAAAATAAATATGATAAACGTATATTTACAATAATCTACACAGTTTTGGTTGAACACAATTCCGACGCGTCAATTAAAAACACGATCTAGTAACGTTAATCTAAAACTCGCGTCTACAATAAACTCGCATTTAAATTATAACACCTTCATGACACTTTAACAAATACTCTTTTTTATCCTTAAAACACACGCTCCTTGGACGACAACCAAGGTTGGTCTATTTTATAACAATCAAAGGAGGGAAAAATTAGTAAAACAAAATAGATAGGCTTTTGTTATGAACGAGAGAGATACGGAATATATCAAGTCGTGAAATAGACATATATGCCCCCCTCTCTTCCAATCTCTCTCCCAATCTCCTCTTACCCTCTTAATCTCTCTCTCAACCTCTCTCTCAATTTCCCCCTCTTTCTTTCTCTCTATCTCTCTCAATCTCTCTCTCTCTCTCTCTCAATCTCTCTCTCTTTCTTTCAATCTCTCTTTCTCCCAACCTATCTCTCACTTTCTCTATACTCTCTCTCAATCTCTCTTTCAATCTCTCTCAATATCACTCTCTTTTAGTCTATCTCTCTCTCAATCTCTTTCTCTCTCTCAATTTTTCTCCCTCCTTAATCTCTTTCTTTCTCTCAATCTCTCTTTTCAATATCTCTCAATCACTCTCAATCTCTCTTAATCTCCCTGTCAATCTTTCTTTTTCGCAATCTCTCTCTCAATCTCTCTCTATCTTTCTCTCTCTATCAATCTCTCTCTCAATTTCCCTCCCTCAATTTCTCATTCTCTCAATCTCGCTTCCTCAATCTCTCTCTTTCTTTCTCTCTCTCAATATCTCTTTCAATCTCCCGCTCTCTCAATCTCTCTTTCTCAATCTCTCTCGCTTTTAATCTTGTTACGTTTATTTTCGGCAATAATTGGTTATTTTATTTACATAAATTGGTTTTCTAGTATTAAATTCTCCAACAATACCCGATATATTGTACCTGCACAGATAAGCTCCTTTACCATATTTTTCAACTCAAATCCCTTGTTAATTCACTACTCGTTCGTATAAATTTCATGTCTATTGTTTCCTTCCGCATAATTAATAATAAATACTCTTTCTAAGAATTTCTCAACGTAAATCTAGTTGTTTCGAAACGACAAGTTTATGCTATAATTAATTAGTCAAGATCCTGTTAGGTATCTGTGAGCGAGTTATACCTTCCGATAACGTATAATTGCGTTCTAGTGGGTTTCTCATCGAAAGATTTGTGGAAATATTATATCCTACTATTCTCCGGTAAAACCGTGTTTTCCAGTATCAATTGCATTTCGATAACGCGGATGTTTGCTTTTCGAGTTTGTGTAATTTTGAACTCCTTTTAAACTTTGATACTGCAACTTGTGCGTTGATGCACTTATAGAAACTACTCGTTCTGTTACTCCAAGAGCGACGCACGTTTCTCCTCTACTAAATGTGTAAATTTGGTGTGTATCGGTAATTTACTAATTAGAGTTATAACAAATGCTTCGTATGGTAAAATCCTTACTAGAAAAGTTTCTAAATTTAATGTTTTTTTTAATTAACCCATCCGCTTATACGAAAGTATCAGCGTTATTCTTTTTGGCACTGATTAGATTTATTGCATGTTGGCTACGAATTGCGCACAATTAGTGAATTTCTCCATAGAGTAAAATTGTTTTATTAAATAGTAGCCCTCTCCGCGTTGGTCGTCAGCTTGGTATATTAACGTTTTCTTCCCACTACGTCATTGTACGTAGCAATCTCTTTCTCTCTTTCAATCTCTCTCAATTTCTTTCTCTTAATCTCTCTCTCCCTTAATCTCTCTCTCCCTTAATCT
>JARFIW010000611.1:0-26070 GCA_036346225.1 Platerodrilus igneus | reverse complement strand
GCAATATGTTACGTCCGTTCCGTGCATTGTAAAGGTTTATTTTCTTTTTATTTAAGTACTGCATACTTGACCCTTTTGTTTAACTACTCCATTCCATGTGACACCTATAACTATCTTTTGGGTATTCAATTTTTCTTACAAACTGCTAAACACCGATCATGTTCATCATTGACATCATGATTAGGTCTTCAGTTCTAGAACTGGTTGGACGCGTACCTCCATTGTTCTCTATTCTGAGCTAACCTACACATTTCTCTGAAATTCCCACAGCCTACATCTTTCACATCTGTGAGCAATAGTCTAATCTAAATCTACTTCTACCTCTATTTTCCTTTCTCTGCTTCTAATATATTACGCATTATTCCCTCATGCCTTAGTATGTGTCCTATCAACCTATATAGTAGGAGGAGATTGACAGTTCTGGGCCCACATTTCCTCCGGCATCCACATTTCCTCACACATCTGGACCAAATTTACATGTAAATTCCCATAAGGAGCAAATGAGGGAGATGAATCTCCTCCTGCTCTCGCCTTGTGGACCACCTTGTGGGATTTTTTTACCCCAACCATCCCTACCCAAAAAAATCGGTAATCTAACCCTTAAATTTTCGAGATACCTCTCGGTGCCTATAGGCCCCGCATCCACGAGATAAATCTATATTATTTAGTATCAATTAATATTAGATTTTTTCAGCTACCCGAATTTCTAGGAATTTTTTAGATAGCATCATTCCCTAAAGAGCTACCCCAATTTTAAGATTTTTTACCGCCAACATTCTGAATAAAATAGCTTTGTTCGACTAAGCATTTTTACCCACGAGATAAAGGTACATCGTTTGGTATCAATTAATATTAGAATTTTCTCAGCGACCCGAATCTCTAGAAATTTTTTAGATAGCACCATCCCCCAGAGAGCTACCCTTATATTAAGATTTTTTTACCGGCAACGATTTCTGACCGTTTTTATAAATTTTTTAACCATGCGATACATCAAATTAGTCTAGAATTTTACGCAGAATTCGAATCTCTAAATAGATTTAAAATTGGACCACCCCTTACCATTTTACACACACCCTCTAAATTATAACTTTTCTGCAGCTCATACCTAAAAGAAAATCTAAAAACAATTCTTAAAATTTTTATTACAAACAATTTTTACTAATACAGTTTAAATTTGTAAACCACATTTCTAAATACATATTCACAATTTTTTATTCTTAACCTAGAACTCATATCGGCTTATACTTATTAATATTTATTTCTAAATAGAGCACCTTTTCCAAAGACCAACCGGACCCGCATGTTTCAAATTTCTCTGATTTTGTTCTTATGGTTTCGCTTAAGACCTCGTACATATTTTCCAGATTACTAGAAGACGTTATATCCATACTTTTTGTGTTAAAGGATTTCACATCGGTAGTCTCTCCCCCCATTTTGGTGTAAACGCCGTAGAGTTCGCAATAGACTTTTATTGCTGTATGTTGTGTTCTTTTTTCATTAATTAATCGAATAAACCGCTCTTTCTGCTTCCAAAGAAACTCAGACACCCCTTCGTCGACACTGGCGTTCTTTATGCGATAGCTAGCCATACGGTTGTTAAACGCTGTGCTAACCATTTCTACACCATCGTCGCCAGTAGCGGTTACTGTTGCATTTTTATGTCTGTTGCTTCTCAAGTGTGCGGCATAGGTAGTCTTTTGCATTCGAAATCGCATACTTTACACATAATTCGTGGTTGTTTCGTACAAGGCCCTTTAACAGGAAGCCGAACGTTTACGGCTTAATGATATACCGTGCTGTGTCGCAGTAAGTTGCCCGTTCTCGTAAAAGCGATACCGCAAGACCCACAGTTTAAGTACTTTGCTGCGGACGGATGTATAAGCTTAACCGTGGACGATGTTTCACCACCACATTTGTTCTGGTACCGTTTGAGAGCATCCCTCCTGGTAAAGTAGACGTGACAGCAAGCGAACTTGTAAGCGAACTAATTTATAACTAAAAAGTTTACTTTTGCGTACCTGATTTATGTACCCTATAGAATGCAAACCCAAGGTTTCCGAAGACAGCCGAACGAAGTTGAGGATTTAGCGGGGAACTAAATGACGTCATCTTTTGCCAATCCTTGCTGCTCGTCCAGTACATTTAGCACCAATGTATGCAACCGGTTCGCATCGACCATGCTGCGAATGCATGCTGCGTGCATATTAAAAATCCAAAGGAGTGGTAGCACACGCACACAAATTGGTTGCAAGTCGTGTGCTAGAAGATGCAGTGCTACTATAAACAAAAACTTAATAAAACACTTTAAACCTTTACTAAGGGAATACCAAACTTGTTGTCTACAGGATACTTACTAATAAAGCAATTTAATTTTAAATAACTTTTACGTCATATTTTCGGAAATGGTAGGCTTAAATATTTTCTTTGGAAACAATCGGTGATTGCCGAAGACACTCGAAGAGTGCACAAGCGCGATCACTAAACCAATTAGCATTAATACCGAGTATTGTGTGCTTTCGTAGGTTGCTCATTTCCTAGAACCAAAGCTTTCACATATCGGTCGGTAGCACATAATGATTTCTAGAACCGGTAAGTACTCGATATCGCCCAAATAGAGAATTAGATGCTCGATGTCTGTCAACTTCCGATTCCCTCGTAAAAGGTAGAAAAAACTCGGTCAATCATCCATCTAACTTATACTTTGACCCGCTCCCGTTCTGATAATTTCCAAACATTTTTCAAACGATCATAGTCTCAGAATTTTTAAACCTCCGAAAGATCTATAAGTCGTGATCAATTACACGATCGAGCTACCGGTAAACTAACAATGCGCTGTATAATACATGCATACTTCTTCTCTGCGCTACTGCTATTCTTGTAGTTGCTTGAAAAAGTCAGTCGCCCTTTTTACTGCTAGGACCGCTACAAAGCACCATTCTATACTTTCCTTAAAAGTATAGCACATCGCGCACTTTTTTGTCTGATAATTAAATCTTGCTTATGAAGGTTTTTACACTTTCCCATATTTAAACATCTAATACAATCGATTAACCACTTTCGATTATTCTAACGGGAACCACCATACATTCCGCCGCACCGTTTTTTTTGAATCCAACGATCCGATGGGCTTCCACACACTAACACCTAACGTATCTTTCCTATTATTTGTTAAACAAAAACTACCGGCATCGCCATGTCCGTATGTGAACGTAAGCAGATGTTTGCGGATGTGTACGAAAATATGTAACCATATATATTAATCAGTCTCAGCTATTTTATTTAGTCTAAGAAAACTACTATTTTTCTAAAACCACAATAATAATAGGCTTTATTGGTTCCACATTTCTACCATTTCCCAATGACTAGTGCTGCGTACATGGAAACTTTAATTTCTTATTGAAGAGAATCCTTATTCTCCCACGCACTGTTGCGTAGTTGCATGCCCACCCCTTTTGGGAATATATGCTCGTTATAGGTTGTAGGGCCCTCGGTTTTACTTAACTACACTTCGTGAGACCCCTTTAATCTTTTTAATCGCGTTTTTCTCGCTTACAATACAGTAGGACTTAGCCCTACTACCAACAAATTATAATACTAGATTCCCATTAAATTCGTCTTTAATTTTCCCTACAACTTTTGCGGTATATTGTATTTATTATCCGCGGTGTAGTCACTCTTTTAAAATAACTACATTTTGTTTAGTATCAACTAATATTAGATTTTCTAGGGAGTCCAAACCTGTAAATAGATTTTAAATAGGACCGCCCCATACAAAGTTACGCCTTTTAAAGACCCAAATCTCTAAATTTTGCCTATCTTTATTTAACTCCATCTTTAGAACCTTTTTCGCTACGCAAGACATATGCCTTAGCCAACCATTTTCCGAGAAATCTAAAACCGCTGTGTTCCGCGAACACCACGTGGAGATAGCACGTATACTCTGTCAACCAGGATAGAAACAGGAAGGATTAGGAAGAAGGGAAGGTGGGAGAAGAACTTAAAAATTATGGGATCTTAAAACTAATATATACAATAGATTTACAAAATCTATACAACTATCTTAGACCTATATCTTTATGCCCCCCATGCGTAGATTGCTGTACTATTTAGATGACGATACGCTAGTCATCTTCGCTCGATAAACTAATTTTATTAATAAGCAGCGTGTACAAATCGTATTTTTTACTCCGGATACATACGCCGGCAAGTACTCTATACCAAATAAAGAATTAGATGCTTGGTGACTGTTAACATCCGCTTCCATCGTGTACGTCCAGACACATCCCAGCCCATGCGCACCCCTGACCATGCGCACCCCTGCCTGTGCGCACCCCTCTCTGTGCGACTGCTGTTTCGTGGTGACGTAATAGCCTTTTATAAATAAAGAACAATGTAATACTATTCTAAAATGTTTATTCTGACATTATACATAACAAAATTCAAAAATATTTAATACCAAGCATGGAGTCATTTAAACTTAATTTTAATACAAAGTTATACACAGAAAACAGTCCTTTCTTTATGTTTGTTTGGAGTGGTTTTAATTTTATCTAATTTTATTTGCAGCTTCAAATTTAAATCGACACCCAAGTCCTCTATCTCCTTTTTTAGCCAATAGTTTGATACATAGATACGGTCTAGGTTTTAGAATTGTAAAATGTACCGAAGTTTGCCTCTATATATAAAGTCTTTGATTCCACCGACAACCAGATCCAATCCTTCGTGTAATTCCTGCAGCTTGTGACAATCTTTTAATGGCGGCTCTCCCACTATATCCTGCATACGTATCTTGTTAGCTTGATCGACTTTTTCTTGTCGGTATTGGAGGAAATCCTCATTCTCCTACTCACCGTTGCATAGTTGCATGTCCACCACTTTTGGAAATATATGGTTGTTATAGGTTGTAAAACCCTCGGTTTGAAATGATCCGGAAGGTTCTTTACTAGGCAAATATACAATGTTTAACGGAACCCCTTTGCGTGTGGTGTACGCCAAGGTTACGAAACCCGCATTCCTTAGGTCGTCTATGTTATCTGCCATTTCGATAAATACGTTTTTAGAATAACCTTTTAAAAAATATACGGATTTAGTACCATCCTTTTCCGCAAGGACGCCTACATAACTAAAAGAGTCTTTTTTACTAACCACAAATGCATACAGCTTGTAGAAACCAGATGTATCTAAGTCAGTCCATCGACACATAAAATAATCTTTTAATTCATCCTCATTTTCTCTAATAAGATGTTCTTTGTCTAACACAGCTTTGTATTGTTCGCGTATTGTCGCAGTGTTTTCCATGTAGTCCAACTTTCGCTTTTTTGCATCCATTTCCTCTAAATTCACCAATAAAAATTAATCAGCTGATTTCACGTTAAGCGTATTGGCTACCTAAAAAAAGTCGGTCCCAGGTCGTAAAACAAATTGAAGGCAATCATTCTTTTAAATTTTAAACATTTTTGCTTAGTGTACTCAAACCAAATATTTCAAACATCAATAAATCAAAGTCACCTTCAATTTATGTCATAAATGTCAAACTTGAAGTTTTTATTATTTTGACAACGATCCTAGGTCATGGATCAAAACGTAAATAAAGATGATTTTAAAAACTATGAGTGGTTTAATTCCCAAAGAAGATTAAGAAGAATGCTAAACAAACCACAACAAACATATAGGGAGTGTCTTCCACTTAGTCCAACTTTCGCCTTTTTGCATCCATTTCCTCTAATTCCAGCTGTCTTTTTCTTCCACTTACAGCGTATGACGTGCAAAATGGGGCAATTTCCTTTAGCGTAAACGGATAGAGTTTACTGCCAATATTTACGCGTTGTCGTACAACCTCTGGACGAATGTTAGGCGTATCTATCAACCCCAATTCCAAAATGACTATTTCTTTTGGAATTGTAGAATATGGTGTTGCAGATTGTGTAAAATATGTACTACCTGCTTTAATGTAGCACTTGTGTAAGATTTTTATTTTATCTTGGCTGTCTTCCTCCTCTACTACCTCCTAATAATTTACAGGTAAATAGTTAAAACCAAAAGCCGAAAGCACATACTTTACCAATTTTTCCCTTTCCTCTGGTTTTACGGACAACTTAATTTGCAAGCCCGTCAATTTCTTTGTATTGCCATTCCCCCAATACACGTACTGTAGCAGGTTATTATACACTAAACAGCAGCTATTTTGTAGCTTGTCCGATAGCTTACTCCACATTTTGGCAAGTGGTACCGAGTACATTGGCGCCTTTAGGAAGTATAACTTACTATCTTCCAATAAGGATAAACAGTCTTTTAAGGGTTTATACATCCGTTCCGCACTGACATAGCTTCCAATTGTACAGTTGTATATTGTCGCTTCCAATCGTGTAATACCCTGTTCTTTGGCCAAAGTAGACGCAAATGTTTTCCTTAAACGCACATCTGGATAACGTAAAAAATCTAGTATATGATTGCCAAGTTGTTTATTAACACCAGGACTTGTTATTTAACACCCAAATTTGTTGTATATTTTAATTCTTGCATTGGTTGTTAGCCATGTTACACAGTCGATTCCAACAGTTTTATTGTTGTCAACTATAATATTGCAGTTTTCCTCGTATTCGCCCTTGTAGCAAAAGTTATGGGTTGTAGTTAAATAATTACACATCTCCATCTTGCTAAATATGCCAGCAAAATCTTGGGTTACATTCATGTCAAAAAGAGAAATAATCTTTTTCGAGTTCATCTAATATATCTGGTAGTTCCTCCAATAAAGTTTCCAACTTAACATCTGCTAGCTCCACTTTGTATGGAACACATATAGGATTTTGGAATTTTTTATTAATGCTTTCGAGGTCTTCTTTTTCGATAATTTCTTTTACTCTCTGACCCATCTTGTTAGTGCTTTCCAGAGAAAACGGAAGTTTAGATTTAACACCATGCCTAGCGGAAACAAATCGGTCGAACTTTCTTCGTAGATAGCTGTTAAATGCACCACAAATTTCTTTTTTTAGGATAAACATCCTTTTGTTTGCAGATGTTTGTTCGGCGTCAGAAAGGTCGCAAATTTTAACCAACATTATATTGTCACAAAATGGTTCTGTAATTGGTATGTGTAGTCCGCCAGTCAGCATCTGTTCGCCTTCGACATAACAAATATTACCAATATCTGTAACCAGATTATTGTTGCACATATTTTCTGCCAACAGCCATAATCCAAATCGCTCATTTGTCGGTTTCACTTTATTCCCAAGAAGTTGAGAAACGTTAATCACCTTGGAGGCGCTCATGTTTACCGTTCTAGCTACTGTCGAATACTAAATTGAATACGAAAAAATGGTCCCCTTATATATCCTACAGAGTGGGGGCGTATATTGCCGAAGATAGTCGAATATGTCGGACACCGCCATATCGCTTACATTCTCTGGTTTAGGAACTGTTTTGTTATCCGACCTAGGTCGGCAGGGATGCGCATCGACATATGTCCGGATATATGTAGGATGATCGGTTAGAGTGAAATTGCCCCATAGGATGAAATTACCCCACAGGGTGAAATTGCCTCCGACCTAGGTTGGATGTGGACTTGTCAGGAGTTAGGTTAGCTAGTGTTGTCCGGAGTTAGGTTAGGTTAGTTGGACTTGTGTGGATTAGATAAAAGGAAAAATTGATAGGTTAGGTCAGCGCCGCGGCGCAAGACCTTTAACACAAAAAATATGGTTATAAAGTCTTCTAGTAATCTGGAAAATATGTACGAGGACTTAAGCGAAACCATGAGAACAAAATCAGAAGAATTTGAAACACGTGGGGCCGGTTGGTCTTTGGAAAAGGTGCTCTATTTAGAAATAAATATTAATAAGTATAAGCCGATATGAGGAGTTCTAGGTTAAGAATAAAAATTGTGAATATGTATTTAGAAATGTGGTTTACAAAATTTAAACTGTATTAGTAAAAATTGTCTGTAATAAAAAGTTTTAAGAATGGTTTTTAGATTTTCTTTTAGGTATGAGCTGCCGGAAATTTATAATTTAGAGGGTGTGTGTAAAATGGTAAGGGGTGGTTCAATTTTAGATCTGTTTGCAGATTCGGATTCTGTATAAAATTCTAGACAAATTTGATGTATTGCATGACTAATAAAATTTATAAGGACGGTTAGAAATCAATGTCGGTAAAAAATCTTAAAATAAGGGTAGCTCCCTGGGGATGGTTCTATCTAAAATATTCCGAGATATTCGGGTCGCTGAGAAAATTCTAATATTAATTGTTGCCAAACAAGATAGGTGTATCTCGAAAGATAAGCTAAACAAAATAGAAAGTGTGAGATGACATTAAAAGCGAGTAGTGGTACGGTCGCGGTATGCTCGCTAGAAGGTATGTGTGTAACTTTGTAAGGGGTGGTCGTATTTTAAATCTGTTTGCAGATTCGGATTCTGCATAAAATTCTAGATTAATTTGATGTATTGCATGACTAAAAATTTTTAAGGACGGGCAAAAATCGCGACCAGGGGCATGATGTTATCTAAAAATTTCTTAGAAATTCAGGTAGCCGAGAAAATTTTAATATTAATTGATACCAAACAAGGTGCATTTATCTCGAAAGATGCAATGGCTAGTCGAAGAAAACTATTTGGTTCAGAATGTTAGCCGTAAAAAGTCTTAAAATGAGGGTAGTTTCCTGGAGGGCGATGCTATCTAAAAAATTTCTAGAAATTCGGGTAGCTGAAAAAATCTAATATTAATTGATACCAAACAAGATAGATTTATCTCGTGGGTGGAAATGTGGAGAAAGATTTATCTCGCGGGTGAAAAGAATGCGGGTGTGACGTAATCAAAATGGTTGTGGGGTGCCCGAGCAAGGAGAAGAGCAACGAGGGAGTCACACCTCCTCATTTCCACCTTATGGGAATTTACATGTAAATGTGTGTGGAAATGAGTGATTCGGGTGGAAATGAGGTCCTGGAATCCTTGATTTTCCTCTACTATCCTGCTCTAATCCTATTATCACTGTTTGCTCTTGTAGCGGGTTGTTTTTATGCTTCATAGCGAACCAAAGTTGTTGGGAATGCCATTCTGACGGAATTAAGTAATGGGAAGTTTGAACTATAAAAACTTGCCGCTTCTGCCACTAGCTTGGCTATTACTCATGGAAGATCATTAGAAAGAGCAGAATTGAAACGTTCTTCGTTAAACCGAAAACTAAATAAAGTGAAGTTGGATGTCACTGTATCTAGCAAGTATTAAAAAGGGAGGTTCGGGGTAGATACATAAACACTATTGGGATACAATTTCTAAAACTTTTAATTTACTTTACTTAGAAAATTAAACCTGTTAGAATCAGAAAATATCTCTTGTTTAACAAATAACTTTATCCAAAAAATTAAATTAATTCACAAAGTTTCGTGATATGACACAAAATTATTATTTATAGAATATTTTTGTATCTTAAGAGTTGAACGAGCATCGGTTTTGATAATCACATACATACTTTAATTTAAAGCTTTTTACAATAGACATAGCTGTAAATTCTTAAATATAAAAGTTTAATCAATTATCATTTCTAAAGAATCGATGCTTTGAATAAGAAAATGTACTTTTAGTACTAGGTTATGACTTTTAACGATGGGATGCCGAGTTTTATGGACTACTACTTGCTGGCTAGGAAAAAGGGAGTTGCCAAAATAATATATAGACTTTTTTAGGGTTTAGTAAAAAGTTACTCACCCTTAATTACTAGTGGTTTGCGGTGGCCTTCAAGTTGGTCTGGCACATGTCCCGACGGTATGGTCACAAGAGGTCGGCCCCAAGCTAATGTGGCATGGGATGGATCATCTTTAATATTTGCGATCTGGTTGTTTCACTATTGGAGTAGTTAACCCTACAGGGGGTTTGCGCTGCAATAAAAACCGATTAAGAAACTAAAGTTTTTGGACAGTTGTCTCACTATCAACCACTTTCCAGTCTGCCTGCCTCAAAGATGTAGTGTAAGTGAGCGGATTAAGAGAAAATTACTTCCTAGGACAGTTCAAGCGGGGAAGTCCTATCAGAACAAAACTTTCAATGCCCACACCCTGTATATATGAAACAAGTTGGAAACTATGAGGTATTTCTTGAACCATAAGGTGTTTACACGGGATTTTAAAATATTAAATAGTTATTTCTGACTTTGCAAACCAAGTTTTATAACAACTGGATCGCATTTTGCAAGATTATGGACAAGAAATGTTGAACTTAACTTTGTGATTGAATCAAATTAGACAATAACGAACTTGTTGTTTTCCATATGGGACTAAGGACTTATTAAAAATTGAGGATCGACCTAATGCTGTAATAGGTGGTCTGAACGGATTTTTTCAATATTTTTTCTAATTTGTTTCAACCAGCAATTTTTCCTTTAAAAAATTTGTTACACTCTTTGTATAAGCCATGTACTATTCGTTTATCCCTGTAACTCCTTGCTATCTTTTTGAGTATTTCGAATATTTTTTCGCATTCTACGTTGTCGAATGCTATTTCTAGATCTAAAAACCTTATATACACGCTTTCTTTTTTTCTTATTATTGGTTTTTCCATTAACACTCTTAAAGCTAAAATGACCTGTCGTGTTTCTCTTGTTCCGCCTAAACCGAAATTGACTTTTTCCTAGTATTTCTTAGCCCCGTTTTTCCATCCCTCTTTGTACAATTCTAATTAATATTTTTGACACGTGTGCTGTCAAACTTATTGTTCGAAAGTTTTCACATCTATCGGCATCTTTTTTTTTGGTATAGTGACCATGGTGTTACGTTTGAAATATTTGGGTATCTCGTCTGTGTCATGCGGATAACTTACAAGTTGGAAGAGACGTTCTGTTACTGCTTGTCCAGAGGCTTTTACAGTTTGTGCGTGCACCGTACCTATACCCGTTACTTTATTATTTTTCTGACCCTTTTTCCTTTTTTCCAACATTTTCTATAATGATGTTTCCTCCGGCGCTCTTTATATTTCTGCTATACGGTTTTATATCCTAAAATTCATTCTAATTAGTTTGAATGCGTTGTCTGTTTTTCCTAATTCCATCTTAGTATTTACCTCTTTACGCTTTTCATTAATCTATTGTTCTTTAGTTTTTCTACATTTGCGAAAAATTTCCCATTTTATAGCTTTGTATCTCTGCTTTCCTACTTCATCTGGTCTGTGTTCAGAAAATCCTTTGTTACCCATGGCTTTTTTTTTGTGTATACCGCAGAATATGTCTGGTAGCTATATCTAAGCTGCATTTAATGTTATTCCATTCTGTTTCTACTTCCTTAGTATCAGAGATTTTTCCGATGGCTTTCAGAAATTCGTTTGACTTTTTCTCAAATCTTTTGTGGACATCTTAATCCTTTAATTTCTCAAAGTCAAAGTGCCTTTTCCGTTCCTTTTTCATCATCGTTAGGTCTTCAGTCCTAGAACTGGTTAGACGCGTACCCTCATTGTTTCCTATTCTGAACTAAACTACATATTTGGCATAAATTTGCACAGTCTGCATCTATCACAATTTGATCAAGGTCTACATCTACCTCTTTTTTCCTATCTCTGCTTGTAGTATATCCCATATTATTCCCCAAAAACGCTTTAGAACGTATTCTGCCCTTCTATTTCTCCTATTTTTTCCACAGATATCCTTGTTCCCCTACTATTTCTATAACCTATTTGTTATTAACTTTGTCTGTCTATGCTATCATCCTCATACATCTGAAGAACAGCATTTCAAAAGGCTGCTACCGTTTTTGTCTGCTTTTCCTACTGCCCGTATTTCATAGGCATACTGTGCTGTGCTCCACACACATGCTTTCATCAATTTTCTTCTTGCTTCTATGTTTGTTGTCTTTTATCATAGGCGCTGTTCCTTCTTGTTAGGTGCAGTTCGGTCCCCTTCTATTGTTTTATAATTATATACCCTATTTCTCCGACATTCAGTAGTTGTGAAGGGCGGTAAGCAGCCTGTGGCTGCCAAGTTCCCCCAGCACTTGAACTATTGTCAATTTAATATTTTTTCCAAGATATCTTTTTTCACAGTCAACATTATTGCAGATATTTCTCAGCCAACACCTAGGTGTTTATAATAATCATCAGATTTATCTGCGCTTATTTTTTTGTCATTAGGTTTTCCGTCTCAAAACTGGTTAGACACATACCTCCACTTATTTATATTCTGAGCCTAGCTTACACAGTTCCCTGAAATCCCCACACAGCTTATACACAGCTCGGTTCCCTTTCTATTGTTTTCTAATTATATGCCCTATTTCACCGAGATTGAGTGAATGAGGTTAAGCAGCCTGTGGGTGCCAAGATCCCCCAGCACTCAGAGATTTGCCGAATTAATAGTTTTCTAGTAAATCCTTACACACAATTAACATTATTCGAGAATATTCCCCAACCTATAATTGTAGTTGCTTATAATAATCATCATGTTTAAGTACAGCTATTTTTTTCGTCATTAGTTTATCCATCTTGGAACTGGTTGGATGCGTACCTCCATTGATTTCTATTCTGAGCTAGCCTACACATTTTCCTGAAATTCCTACAGCCTACATCTTTCACTATCTGTGTGCAGTAGTATAACCTAGGTCTACCTCTACTTCTTTTTTTTCCTATCTCTGTTTCTAATATATTCCGCACTATTTCCTCATGCCGTACTATGTGGCCTATCATCCAATCTCTCCTACTTTTTACCGTTTTCCACATATTTCTTTCTTCTCCTACCATTTTTAGTACATCATCGTTCTTAACTTTGTCTGTTCATGATATCTTCATCATACGTCTGTAGCACCACATTTCAAAGGCTTCTACCTTTTTCTTGTCCGCTTTTGCTACTCTCCAGGCTTCACAGCCGTACAGTGCTGTGCTCCACACATATGTTTTAAACAATCTTTTCCTTGTTTCTATGTTTGTCGTCTTAGAACACAGTAGTTGCTTTTTCTTGTTAACTGCAACACGACCTTGTGCTAATCTTTCTTTTATATCTTTTCAAATTTTTAGATTTAAGCACGGCTTTCATATTTACTATCTTGTGGTCAGTGTCTATATCTGCTTTTGGGTAGCTTCTACAGTCTTTTATTTGATTTTTAAATCGTTGTCGAACAACAATGTACTCCGTATGATATCTCCTTATGTCTTCTGGTATCTTCTATGTGCATCGTCGTCTAGCATGATGTTGAAATAATGTGCTTGTGATGGATAAATTCCTTTTGTCGCAAAATTTTACCAGCTTATTTTTCCTGTCACTTCTCATTTCTAAACTAACTAAACCTACAACCGTTCCTTCCCTACTCTCACCTATCACTGCATTAAAATCTCCCGTAATTATTAAATTTTCATGTCCTTTTACGAATCTTAGTATGTCTTTGACATCTTTGTAGTTTGTAATTACTTCCTCCTCACTGTAGCTAGAGGTGGGTATGTATGCTTGTATTATTACTGTATTTACCGGTTTGGATTTTAATCTAACATGAGTACTCTTTTATTCATTTTTAAGTAGTTTTCTACACAGTGTCCTATCTCGTTTCGCATGACAATTCCCACACCAGAATTTGCTTCCTCTGATCCTGTATGAATTACCCTAAAATCTTCGCTTAAAAAATTTCCCATCCTGGCCACCGAACTTCGCTGATCCCTATTTTGTCTAGTGCTAACCTATCTGTTTTATACTTCATATTTTTAACATTCTACGCTCCGACTTGCAGAATGTTCCCGGCTCTTTTTTTATATTTTTCTATCACATCCTTTGAAGTACTCTCCTCCCGGAGATCCGAATGGGGGGCTATTTTAACTCCGGAATCTCTTACCCTAGATGATGTCATTACTTTAAAACATTTTCAGTATCAGTGCATTTGGGAGGTAATGTGGTTGTTTCCCGTTGCCTTTCACATCGCAGTAGTGTGTTCTAGAGCGTCATACTGATGTCCCACGGTCACTGCCAATCCAAGTACCGAAAGAGTTGCTGTTCTTTTTCGGGGACCTGTCTTAGTCTGATTCCTCACTAAAGATCCCTCTAATTTGGTTAAATCTTTAGTTCGTCTCTTTAGCTCAGTGAAACACGCAAGCTATTTTACCCGTTCTGGTATTTTAGAACTTCTTCAAGGTGCAGGTCCGTATATATATATATATATATATATATATATATATATATATTGCTATGTTACTCTCACAAAATTTCGTGCCACATCGTTTGGGCGGCCATATAAATAATACTATGAACTCCTGGAACTCTCGTTCGTGGACCGACCTTGTGTCGAGCAATAACAAAACTTGATATCATAACGCCGTACTCGGTATCAATGGCGTATCCTTGCTTGACTCCACCTCTCTGTGTTTTCCTAAACAAATTTCTTCACTACCACAAATTTTATTATTCTGCCTCGACTAACTTTTATTTTGAATTATAAAATGAAGTTAATTCAATTCCATATAATAAAAAGAAATATTATATACAGGTTTTGAAAATTAATAAAATACACTTTTACAATCAATCAATATTGTAAGTCTTATTTATCTCAAAAATCATATGCTTTACAATCAATCTAAAGTCACCAAAAACTATTCTTTTTATCAAAAGAAACCTGGAACGTTTAAAACCCTTTTATTATATTACGTACTTTCAACGTATGCAAAGTTCATTGCTGACTCTGTTACACTAGCTTATCTTAATTAAGCAAATTCAATATTCAAATTCAAATAAAAAAATAATGTCTTAAAACTAAAAAGATCTAATCTAATCTAATCTGGTTTGTGTGCTTCTTTATTTCCTTCTCGCAACCAAGATTATCGACGCATCCATTATCAACTAGAATTTTCCATACATTATACCATCCATTTGGATCAAAATTATTCTCCACCAATTCGGAATTATTATATACCCATTCGAAATATTATCTATCTACACGCTTGAATTATTGCATTTAAATTATTGTCGTCACCCTCTGGATTATTATTGTCAGACTTAAATTTATTACATCTCTCTCGAATTATTCTCACCAGCCTCAGAATTTATTCTCACCACTTAGATTCATTATCGTCCAACTTAGAATTTATTCTCAGCACTTAGATTCATTTTCGTTCAACTTAGAGTCCTATTATTATTATATTTTAGTTTAAATAAATTCCCCAAAATTTATTTACGATAATCAGCATTAGAAATTTTCATATTCGTAGCACTATCTGTCATTAAACACTTTTACTATCAAAATATTATTACGTACACGTTATTCTTTGATTCATAGTGACACAGCTTGGCCTTGTTGAGTTGAAAACTGAGCTCCGTTATTATTCTCGCTGTTAATATATGAGTTATCTCCCTTCTTCTGTGGGTTTGGCATACAAGCCCGTCTCTAATCTTAACAATGATGTCTCTCTATTTTCTACACTTAAAGTGGTTTTCTGATGTAACGTTCTCGGCCTCTCGAGTAATTGTTGTTTGCTTACATATGCCTTGTTATCATACCATACGGTGTTTTGGGAAAATAATCGCGTTTCCATATTATACCAAAATACCTGATGCAATTCGAATTTCGATTTTCAAGTATGTTTATTTCTTTACGCATTTTTAATCACATTTACTATCAAAAATTGTTAATTGTTTCTACGCACTTACACAACGCTTCTTTAAGTTTTATCTCTTATCTCCGTATTTTTATAAATAATTAGAATTCTTTTTGAATGCGTGTTTAATTACATGAACTATGCTCACTTCTAAATACGCGTGCTTCCACTGAAAAATATAGTTATTTGCCTTACTTAAAATTACTAAAACTCTATATACCGGGTGTAAAATATCTGTTATTTACCTAATGCATAAATTACTTATTTCTATGCTAACTATGCGTCCTATTGTTACTATTTGCGTCGCTTAAAACTACTTACACTCTATATACAGGGTGTTAAATGCTTACTATTTACAAACTATCTCAATTACTCAATTCTGTATTAAATAAATGCAGTTTTCTGCTTCCTATTATGATTCTGATTACTACATGACCATTGCTATAAAGTACACCCTTAAACAACCCCTTATCACAGCAATATATATATATATATATATATATATATATATAGTAACGCGGTTAACTTCCGACCACAATAATTACATTAAAACGTAAACGATGATTGACAGGTCTTGCGGTGCGAGGTTACTTGAGTGACAGGTGCAAGCCTTTTACATTTAAGAACGTTATTTGCATAATTCTCGTATATGTTAGAGTAATCGAAAACAACTGAAAAGTATATAAATTTGTGGGCATGGTAATTGCAAGGCAGTTGTAATTGCAGCTTCAATTATACTAATGGTTGTAATTGCAGCTTTGACCAGAATGTTACTTCTGAAGTTAAAATCTAATGTAAAGCTTTTATTACAATATGCTCAAGTTGTGATTGAAGATTTAAAATATGTGATATAAATTTCTATGTACTGTCGATATAAAATAGTGTTGATATAAGTTATTGTAGTAACGATATAAATTAATATAAATTAATCAAAGTGCTTCGGTAATATGTAATTAAGAAATGTAAGTTTAGTCTAAGAAACAACATTTCATAACTACTGAAAAATGATATAGGGTTTACCCAGTCTTAGTTTAGAATTAAATAGTAATCGCAAAACTTTTTATTATGTAAGTCACAAAAATTTTTTTTTCTAAAGGGGTATGAATAATTTGTATACTCTTCAATTAACCCGTCTAGGTCTGACGAATCAGCGACCATTACAAAACCTTTTCGTAATGATCAAATTAACTCGAAATATGAACTACAAGGATCTGAAAATTATTCATTCATAAATAACACCTATACGCCAAAAATCTTATGCAAGCTTCATCTACTTACATTAATTATAGCAAGAAATGTTTTCTAAAGATCTAAACAATGAAATGCCTGCGGTTTAGGCATTAAATTATGCAGGAATCCTAATTCTTTACGAATGAATCAATGCAAGGACACACCCATGAACGCATGTATGCGTACACACACAGAGGAACGATCCACAATGCACGTTCACATACACACACACACACACACACACACACCCGTACTCACGTCTTTACACGCACGCACACTCGCTCATAGACGTCTAAAGGTTCAAATACAGATATTACTTAAGAGCAAATTTTATTTCTCCACACTAACGACTTAATTATTGGCTACATATTTTCTTAACCTCCGTCTTTTGATCTAATTCCCAGCGCAATTGATAAATGTTTAAATCTGTTGTTCTACTTAGTTTTATATTTTATTGCTTTTTATGTTTTCCGATGCTAGGTAATATTCATATTGTTCTTTTTAAAAGATTTATAAGAACATTCAAATGTTCTAATGCAATTAGAACTTTCGATTAACCTTAAAAATCTTAGACGACTGATCACAGCCCCTATAAAATCGAAAACGCTCGGAATAGTTTTAATAAATAAACGCTTTATTTGTCAGACATAATTTATTTCTAAATGTAAATAAAATAAACTGGAACCCTCTAATAGAGTATTTATATTCCAATAAAGATTTAATATCTTTTTTGCTACTTGGGCATTTATATTTGATCCCTTTATAAAGCTTTTGAATTATTAAATAGAGATTGGCATAGAAGAGCCAGACAGCAGCATTATGCCTTTACATTACAGAAAATTGAAAAATTGTCACTCCAAGAGCGGGTGAATGCGATGTAAAGAATAAAATTGAATTTTAACTAACAATGACGTGTGCATACTGCACATCCAGGATCCAGAGTAGATTGTATTATAAACGTGGATGTAAAAAGCTTACATTGATTTTTTATTTTTTAAATGATACTATAAGAAATGGAAAAGATTATATATCGCTTTTTCAAAGAAGAAACTATGCATTAAACTGTTGTAGCAATTTATTCTCTCTTGAGAATTTCTTGCGCGAAAATATAGCCCGGGGTAAGTTGAGCTTTACTGGAAAAGAAACCTCATAAAGTGTAGATCGTAAGAAAGTGGTCATGAGTAACATACGTCACAAAGGGTTTAGTTGGGACGCTACTGTATCTTTTATGCAAAATAAAAAGAACAGATCGTCCTCGAAGAGGTTACATAAACATTCGAGAGTAAATTAAGCCACCGCTCCACCATAATATTGATCTAAACCAAACTACTTATACAAGGTTGCTACTGACAAACCCTGTCTCGATGTCCTTGCACAGCACCTAAAATTGGGGACTACAAAAATATACCGGCTCTCTAAATCGCTTTTTACGTTTCATATATAAACTTTATAGTTGGATTCATCAGCCATAAATTTAAACGGAAGCAATTTAAGTTCCTTGATACCTTTTAACACTGCGCTGCAAAAAAGTAATTTTTTATATTGTTGAAAGAGATATGAGACCGCTTTTGAGGAACCAACAAATGACATTAATAAATGTGTAACGAATATGATTTCGTTCCCAGTTAATTTACACTTTTTTATAATTATTAATTTACAAATATCCCTTACGGTATCGAAAGCGTATATTTCTATTGCATTAATATAATATTTAGTCGTTATCATTTAGAACTCTATCTGTGTTTATAAATTTAATGTAGCATTTCGGTTTTCCTGATATTTGCGAACGTGTTGAGGCAAGGATTCGGTCCACTGCGCTTGCTCGCGTAGTAAAACACTTTATTGCTTTAGTTTATTTTAACTAGAGGATGTAATCAGGTTTTCGACGCGTGGTCGAGTAGAGTTGTTTGAAATCATGGAGTCCAACAGGCAAGTTGCTCGGAGAAAGTAGAAACTATCACTAGGGTATATACTAGAGAATCGAGAAAAAATTTTTGTTCAGTAGTCTTTTTTAATTAGCCGACCCTTGAGACGATTTATATGGTTTTGAAGTAACATCATCACGTGCAAGTTTTTTGTTATTAAGTATTTCAAATTGAAATGTTAACGTGCCCTTGTTGTGAACATACAAAAATTTAAGCGTTCATTCTCGAATGGAAATCGAGTTTGTAATCCTAGGCATATGTGATGGAGTCGCTTCTGTTGTAGTTGTACACGAAATTTGATGTACAACAGTACAAAGTTCATCTTTAAATAAATTGCTAAATAGTTGCTACCGGAGCTATATAGAGATCATACAAACTTTTGTGGTGGTGATTTATTTATTTAGTTCTCGCTAAACAAAGAAACTACATGAAATGTAGAGATTGTTTTTTGGAAATATATACAGTAGTTTAAATTGGTATAAATATTTTTTTCGTTCAATATTTAACAGTTTGATTTGTATAAATGTTCGTAAGAACGTTGAAAATTTAAAGATAAGTTTCAGAGAATCAAAAAGTTGTAAGTTAATTGCGGTGTAAATTTCAAATAGCTAATTAGAAGAAAAAAAGTGGACTGTATAAAATTTAAAGCGATAGTTTACAAACAACAGATAATTAATGTCTATAATCAAATCAAAGCAAAACGTTTACTATAAAACACTCACCTGATTGTTTACAAAGTCGTGCCAATGCAAAAACGATGTAGCATCTAATCTGTCTCTTGCGGAGAAGCGAAGCACATTTAGTTCAATCGCGGTTCTAACAAAAAAAAGCGGTTTATGTACACTAGTGATGCGACCCATTCGAACGACGAAACTATTCTCTTCATGTAGAACGTGTACGATAGCGATGCGGTGTATTCGACAGACGAAACGAGACTCTGGTCGAATGTGGATTTTCCAATCACTACTACACTATTTGCACATGCGGAGTTGTCGTTTACCACTCACGGCACTGGTTGGCGTGTGCTTCAAGTAAAACCAAGGAAATTCTACTCTAATAAATTTAAATATACACGCGGCGAATTTAAATAATCAACAAACTCGATGTAAATAAAGTTTAGCTATAAATTATTTACATATAAACGGAACAAAGGTTAAACCAGAATTTGTTTGTAATCTAACAGGTGACATTTTAGCGCTTGTTTGTCACATTTTATGATCCAGTTTTTTTACTCGAAAGTATTATAATACACAGACTATTTTATACCTAAAGGCTATTTGATTTTTCGTTCAAAGTATAAATTTTTATAAATATCTAAATTCAATCTTACATGAAATGAGTCCAAATCATATATCATAATTGTTTGTAAACCAAAACAGGATCCTTTTTCGGTGATAATTAAACAGTTGTTACTTATTATTAAAAAAATGCAATATTTTCCGTAAAGAACTTTAATAAATAATTAAGGTCATTGAAATGCTCTTAAGTAATAAGACATTATGTATAATTACTTTCGCTTATTGCTGTGACACCTCTCTCCTATTCGGGAACTAAGGTTTTCGAATCGAGCCCCAGTGTTGGGCCGTCATAAATATGCTGTGAAATGTTCAAAAAGCCTCGCCAGTTTCCTGGAATAAAATCACAAAAAATTTTATTTTGAACTCGAGCCTCACTTTTGGGCGCTACGATTTGCTGTGATTCTCTTCTGATAATCGCCTTTGTCCTCTTTCCGCCTCGGCTGCTCCCCTAGATAACTTTCATCCTCATTCATAAAAAAAAACAAACACATTCCTACCACAAACACCAACGTTAACTCTATTTACATCAATATTCACAATACATTAAAATTTCAAAATTAAAATTCAGCATAAATTTCAGTATCAGAAAATTTCAAGATTAAATTTGTTATCATTTTAATGTGCATCCAGAATTAAAGTCCTTGTAGGATGCCTACTAATTAATTTAACAATATTGGCAGACCTGAGTCTGTGTACAAAGGGAGCATCTCCCACCCCTTTACGTTAATTAACCAGGTTCGTCTAATTGAGCTCAAAGACAGACCCAAATTTTCATCATAATCAAGAACATAAATACTAAATACTCCTTTCTACTTAAACAAGAAAATTTCACCTTAAAATTAAAAATTTGTTGTTAGTACAAATTCACTACTGTCCATTTTAAGTAAATAAATTATAAAGTTATTCAACACACCAAAACATCAAAAATCGAACAACAAAGCATAAGTTACCTGAAGGTTAATGCACTCGTGTCTCCAATGTACATCGTCCTTTGTTAATCACACCATTCCAACTGGGTTATGTTTAGGTCCTCGGATTACTGGTCGCCTTTAAAAATTTTCTACACCACCATTCATCTAAAGTTGTTTCAGGGCTTTTCCGGAACTCATCTGTGTATATCTGAATCTTGTTTTGTGGATCCAGTCACGTTTACGAATCATTTAATTATTAACACCCCAGGAAATAGCAAAGAAATTCATACTTCTTTCACGCTATACGCCAAAACTGCCTACTTTTGTTTATTCATTTATCGTTACAATTTCGATAGTTGGTACAGTAATACTCGCCAATATAACTAGACTTTATTACCTTGTATCTTCTTTTCTAAATGCACTAACTAACTTTTATCGTAGCACGTAAGGAGCAAACTGTTTTAAAGTGTTCAATAATCACCAAAATATAAGAGCAAACTGTTTAAAGTATTAAATCAAAATCGTAAATCTAAAAGCACTTTTTAAAGCATGGAATCATCAAAAATCTAAGAGAGCGAAACTGTTTAACGTCCGGGTTTATATATCGGCTAGCCTGTTCGTCGCTTTTGTCCCCAAAACGGACAATTCTTAGAATTTTGCATTCTACGTTCCCTTTTCGATAGTCGGGCACGCGATTCTATTAACTTTGCACACGCGCCAGTTGAAAATCTGAGAAATTTTCCACACGGCACGCAACCACGTCCGAGAATAACTAATTAATTTTGTATCGAAATCGTTACGTTTACACCTCATATCTGCATCTGATTTTCAACTAATCGCCGCTCTCGTGACGTTGCTCAAATCACGCCTTTTACCATCTGTGTCTCTGTCCCGCGCATATTATCCGTCTTTATCTACCCTGTTCTGAGTGGTACAAATCGATACTCTTTACTATCAGTTATTTCAGTCCACGTGGACTGTTAAATAACCCACTTTATTAGCATTTCTCGTGAATATTAAGCGACGGTTTCTCCAACATTCTCTGTAACCATTTGTTATCTACAAAATTTAAGCAGAACATAAAACATTTAAAAATACGCAGGTGTTCAAACATAATCCTTCTAAATAACACTTCTACGATTTGAATACTATTGGGTTTTTACACGCTTTTATGCATATTATATGTTACTAACGGTTCAATTAACTCCAATTAAAACAATAATGAATGGCGTTGACTTTTACCCTTTAATTTTTAGTGAATCCTAATTAAATATTAATTATTATTTGTACATTTTGTTTAATACAGGTTACTTAAAATTGCGTTAATTAATGTAAATTTTGCACGTAATTTCTATTTGATTCTTTACTTGGAATAATTAAACTACCTTAAAATTGACAATTTTTATACTGCTTCTTTTTATATAAAGCGTCTAGTGAATAATTTAAATCCCTTATTTTTAATGAAACGAATAAATTTTTATGCTTCACGGTTTTAATAACGCGTATTATCTAATAAAATTCCTTATACACGGTGATTAAAATTATTTGATGTGATTAATTAATTTTCTACCCTGGTCTAAATTTGAGTATTTTTCCCCTATTTGAATACAAATAATCCCACTTATTTGAATGCAAATACAAAACATTTAGACTGCAAAAAAAATTTACAAAAAATTTGCCTATCTTTCTCTACTCTTATCTATCTAACTTACCTAACTTATATCCAATCCTAAAATATTTACACCTATCCTATATCCCTATCCTATTCCTAACTCTCACCTAATTCTATAAACATCCTATATACATCCTATATACCTATCCTATTCCTAACTTTTAACTATACTCACTTCCCCCTACCTAATCCTATATACCTATCCTATTCTTATTCTATTCCTAACTTTCCACTAATCTTATAAGAAATATCTACACTTAACCTATCTTATTTTTTTCCTACATTTAATTTTCCTTCTCATCCTATATACACCTATTTCTACTCTCTATTCTATATCTATACTAAAATTCACCTATCTCTATCCTTTGTTCATCAAGTTATTTAAATCTAACTCTCTTCTTGACCCTCCAAGTCTTTCTTCTCACCATCCTAATACTCTTCATCCCTATTTCTCCCCTTCTATATCTATACTTATCATCCCTATTATCTCACATAAAATAAGCTTATCATCCCTATTATTATTATCTCACATACAATAAACTCATCATCCCTATTATCCTGACTCTTAACTATTGCTTCCTCTTCAGTCCCTACACTTGTCTGTTTCTCATTTATTATTGTTTTCTTTTCTGCCGACAAACCAAACGATACTACCTTAAAATTAGCGATTTTTCCCTCTACGGAAAATCCTGTGTACCTTCTAGAATCCTTGTGTAATGGAATCAGCCAGAATGAATTCCTTAAATCTAATTTACTAAAAACATACTTACCACTTAACCTCGTCAAAAGTGTGTCCATGGATGGTGGACAATGAAATTGCGGTTTGGTCCGTTGATTAATTTTTCGTGCATCTAAACATAAACGAATGCTGTCATCCTTTTTCTTAACTACCACCAACGGATTTATAAACTGAGTGTTTGATACCTCTATTATGCCATCTTCCAACATTTTATTTAATTCTGCCTTCACCTGCTCCCGATATGCTGCTGGAATTGGATAAACCTTTGCGTTGAACGGTTCTGAATTATCCACTTCTAACACGTGCTCATAGCCTAACGCTGTGCTTGCTTCTACCCCCACTAATTCTGCATGTTTTTGTAATAAAGCTTGAACCTCTACTCTCCTATCCTCTGGACATCTTATTGTGTTGATCTGGTTTACTCCATCATCCTCTACCTCTACTACATTAATATTCAACCCCGTGTCATCCTCTATGACTTCATAACTGCCCTTCCATGGCACTACCCTATCATTAATCCTTATTACCTTCCTTTCCATATCTATCAAAACCCCTAACTTCATCATACAGTCAACACCTATAATGCTATGAAACTTCAGTTTAGGTACAATTACAAACTCCTGTTCACAGCTTAAACCTCCTATATCTATCCTAAGCACCACAACGCTATTTACTACAGCAAACTTCTTTTTATTTGGAGCTACTAAATGGCTACGCTTTATAGGCATAATTCTATCACAAACCTTATCCCTAATTTTGCTGACGAATTCCTCCGATATTAAACTCGCCTTTGTCCCTGTATCAAGTAATACTTCTACATTATTCTTAGTGCATGTAATAAATTTGGAGTTTTCACAGCAAAAACCTCTAAATCGAGTTAAAACTGCGTAAAACCAGCAAATAAATTTGTAAAATGTTTATAGTTTACGCGTAATAAATTAATAATCTTAAAATCAAAACCCAAGCTGTTACAAATTAAATATATATTATAAAACTTGCAAATTCTGCGTTAAAATTAAATAAAATATTATAATTTTCAAGTAATACTGCACTTGAATTTTTCTTAAATCGAGCTTCAAATCTAAAGTTTTGTGTAACAACCAGCCGAACAATCGACTAGTAGTTTTTCAAATAGAACTTCCATATAACATTGCGTGTAAATTAACTAGCCAGTCTATAGAGGAGCCATTTTTGGCGATGCACCATACTAGCTGTAATTTACTAGCTAATTATACTCGCCTGTTTAAATAAGTTTATAGTTGAACTATTGAGAGCGATCGGCCCTTGAATTTAAATTCGGGGTTTTAATTTAGAGTATCGAGTGGATGCTTTAGTGCTCTTGAGTTTGCGTCATTTGGACGTCGTGACGGTAGTGAGTTCTTTAGTGAACTTAGCACACAGCGTTTTGTTCATTATTGCTTTTTGTTCTTGTTGATTGTTGATTTTTGTGATTTCTGAAAGCATTAAGCTCTAAGAATCTTTGTGGTTCATCGAGATGCCAAGCCGCTACCAAGGAGGAAGAGGGGCGTCAGAATGGAGTCCGTTAAATCAGACACCGATGGCACTGTCGGAAAGAAGTTCTAGGTCCTGTTGAAAAACGTGATGTTGGAGACCCATAAAGAGATGTGAACGTCGGAGGTAGAGCCTGCGCCTACTGTGGTTGTGTCGGGAGAGTTGGAACCCTTGTGGATGTTGCTGCGCCGGAATTTCCCTCAACACGAAAACGACAGCTCAACACGTCGGATGGCAGTAACGGAGGCGGTGCTGCTATCCGTCTCGACAAACTTTATCTCATGATGTTTGGGGCTGGAAAGCGCACGCTTTCATCTATAAGAAATTGTCTGCGACTTTCACCACGATTGCAGTTGACGACAGGAAGGTTATTCGGAACGCCGCCGACGAATTCCGCAATGTAGCGAAACAACTGGTTCGCATGGCTAGAGCCATGAAATTGTGCACTGCGAATGATGGTAGGTCAGGAGTAGCATCTGGAGGTGCAACGGAGGTCACGATCGTTTCAAAAGAGTAGTGGTTGAGAGGTTATTTGAAAGGTCAGAGGGCGTTAGTATCAGGCATGGTATCATACGCTTTAGCGGCAGCACAAACTACATCAACGTTCGCGGCCCGTGTTGACGCCAAGTCGGGCCAGTAAAAAGACGTGATTAACGCCCTTAAAAAGAAGGTCGATTCTTCTCGCGATAAGTTCGTGAAACTAGTAAAGAACATGTTGTCGAGTGTACAGGTCATGAGAAAGCGAAAAAGCTGCGGTCCAAGGTTGGGGATAACTGCAAGCAGCTTATGGCAAATGCAATCGAGAAGAAGCGACCTATGGTTCCCCCATGGGTTTAAAACGGAAATAAAGGCAGATCAGTTAGTATGGTTGATCACCAGCCAGAATTCTCGTTTCGGCGATTTGAAATCGGAAGACTCTCTGAAAGAGAAGCTTAGGTTTAGCGGAAAGGGCCCTAGGGATCCCCTCGCCAACGCAGTCTTCGAAGTGACTCTATACTTCGAACGCGGATATTAGCTGATGCTATTAACCTCGGGTAGCGAGGAATATGATCCACAGGCCACTTCACGACGACGCAGTACTACCGGTGCTACGAGTACGTTCATGGATCGATAGAGTACAGGGAAAAGGTACAGTGGTGAGGTAACTGTACCGAGGTCGGTCATGAATTCAGGAATTGTCAGAAGGCTATAAACCAAGCCAAGTAATAAATATTTAAATATTTTAAGTAGTTTTACCCAAGGTAAG
>JARFIW010000610.1:0-23803 GCA_036346225.1 Platerodrilus igneus | reverse complement strand
TTCTTCTGTAGAATTAGCCTTGAGTTCTGAATGTCGCATTAGCTTAACCTCTAATTACCATTTTCTTTTGTTAATATGCGTCAGCAGTACGGCTTTTTGCTTACAGTTTAAGATGTTTGAGAACCACAAACAATCATTTATTTTTAGATTCAGTTGTTTGTGGACTTGCTAATTTGTTGCTGATAATTAAATACAAATAAACATTAAATTCTTCACAAGCAGGGTCGGAATTAATTATAAGGGAGGGGCCTAGGCACCGACTTTGGGTACGTTCGGCAGAAAACCCTTGATCTATAATTCGCGGCCTCATATAAAGAGTTCTAATTACAATTCATTAATATTTAAAACAGTATAAATAAATATATTTTATTTTTAAGTAGATGTAAACAACCAACACGTCTACAAACCTTCTTCCTATAAGAAATACACGTGCAAACCCTTTTCCACCTTCCACAAAAAATACACCGGCAAATTCTTCTACAATATAGTGTGGAACAGCTACATGGAATAAATTCATTATTTCGGTAACGGTATATATTTGACGAGAACGCCGAAATACGACAATTTTAGGTTATGAACTGACATTCTGTAACGAAAAAATTTGATCCCTACGTTGAACCCCCTTCGAGTGACAGTTACACCCTTAAATTTTTTAAGTGGGAAATGCGTGTGATATGATGTTTGAAAGCTCTATTCATTCTCTATTCAAAAATGTTATTGTTTTCGCATTTATTGCAAAATTAACATAAAAAAATAAAATCACTATTACTGAAATTCGCTACAACACACTCGAAAACTAATAAGTAATGCTGTTTATGTGTTCATAATTTCAAAAAAACAAAAAAACCATGAATGTCAATGAAGTAGATGTTCGAAATGTTCGCCGCTGACGTCTTGACAACATCCTAGCCTTAAATAAAAATGTCTTTTTAACTTTATTTAACATTTTTTTACACACACACACACACTCAACACATTCACAAACACTTACACACTCACACACACACACACACACACACACATACACACACTCTTTCACACACACACACACACACACTCACACTCACACACACTCACACACACACACTCCCTCACACACTCACACACACACTCACACAATTGGTGAAATTCCTGGAGTACACAAAGATAAAGGCAAAAAGTGTAATCCCAATACGTGAATGAACGAACGAAAAGCAAGAGAGGTACGGCTTTAAATACGATAAGAATGGAGCGACGAGTTTAGTATACATTTTAAACGTAATCAGTGAAATGAAAGTAAAAGTAAAGTCATTTTGAAAAGTGTACGAATTGTGCGACGGGTGAGCCGACCTATTATAGACGTAAGTATTATAACGATCTAAAAAAAAATACATTTCTAACATAAATAAAACAGGGCTCTTATTAATTACTGACAATGAAAATCTTTTTAATACCGACATGAAAATATTCTATTACTGATATTCAAATTGTATCTTAATAATGGTAGTTTAAACTAGATTAACTTATTACTGGCATCTTAATACTGGCTCCAACACTGAAATTTAAATGGGATTTTAATTTATTGAATTGGATTCAAATAACGATTTGGATTGTATTTTGGTTTTGATGTCAACTTCCAAATTCGACTCTCAATATTCAGACTTGGCACGAAAACTCTTGGGGGATGCAGAGGAACTACAGAACCATTCCAGGTTAACCATCTTGATAATTTATTACTGAAAACTGTTTTAATTCAATATTTTTCGTATCTGTAAGAGTCAACAAAACAGTAGTTTCATTGATCAATTTATGAAAAAGGTAATAGGCATCTTCAAACGTTTCAAAGGCCTCTAAAAATAAGCAAAAAGGTTAGTTTTGCTGGCTTCAACTTCATAAATCTGGTATATGTAAATATTCTGAAAAGGGGATGATTTTAAAAGTTGTAAATATTTAATCATTATATTATGTATTGAAGAACTGCTTTATTTAATTGAATCAGCTAGTTGAGGCAAAGAAAATCCATAACTTAACATTTCACATCATAGGTGTTTGATTGATTAAAGGGGCAAATAGAAATATCATAGCATTTTATGACGCCCATCGTATGGGCTTGTTGATTATATTAAGAGTAACACAGCATTTTATGTACGCCCAAATCGCGGGGCATAATATAATGGGGATAACAGAGCATTTTATTACACCCAATCGTGGGGCTGAAGTAAGATCACAGCAATATATATATATATATATATATATATATATATATATATATATATATATATTACTCAAATTTAGACCAGGGTAGAAAATTAATTAACGACATCAAATAATTTTAATCACCGTATATAAGGAAGCTTTGGGAAAAAGCACGCGTAATTAAATGCCTAGTGTAAAGATTTAAATCATTCAATTAGAATATAGGGTTTGTATAGAAGTTTATTAAATAATACGCGTTATTAAAACCGTGGAGCACAAAAATGTATTCGTTTTATTAAAAATAAGGGATTTAAATTATTCACTAGACGCTTTCTATAAAAAGAAGCAGTATTAAAATGCTCAACGTGTATTTAATTTAATTGTTCCAAGAAACAAATAGAAATTACGTGCAAAATTTATATTAAGTAATTCAATTTTTAAGTAACGAGTATTAAACAAAATGTACAAATAATAATTAATATTTAATTAGGATTCGCTAAAAATTACAGGGTAGAAGTCAATGCCATTCATTATTATTTTAATTGGAGTTAATTGAACCATTAGTAATATATAATATGCATAAAAGCTTTTAAAAACCCAATAATATTCAAATCGTAGAAGTGTTATTTAAAGTATTACGATTGAACACCTGCGTATTTTTAAATGTCAAATTCTAATAAATTTGAATAGATAAACATGAAAATTCTGCGTATATTGCAAACGGTCAGATAAACCGTAGCTTATATTAACGGGAAGGCTGGATACGGGGTTATTTAACTCAAGTAAGTCACGTCGCGAATCCACGTGGACTGAAATAACCGATAGTAAAGAGTATCGATTTGCACCACTAGGACCAAGTTAGAAAAAGACAGATGAAACGCGCAAAGCCGAGACACGGATAATAGAAAGCGTGATTTGAGCAACGTCACTGGGTTTGCGATTGGTGGAAATAAGATGCAGATATGAGGGTGTAAACGTAACGATTTCTATACAAAATTAATTAGTTGTTCTCGGACGTGTTTGCGAGCCGTGTGAAAATTTCTTAGATTTAACTGGCACGAGTGCAAATTTTGTAGAACCGCGTGCCGAGCCATCGAAAGGGGGAACAGAGAATGCGAAATTCTGAAAACTGGCCGTCGCGGGACAAAACCGACGTGCAGGCGAGCGATTATTTAAACCCGTGTTTATAGGAGTGGGGCTCTCTTAGATTTTCGATTTTGATTCAATACTTTAAACAGTTTGCTCTTATATTTTGTGATTATTGAATACTTTAAAACAGTTTGCTCTTTACGTGCTACGATACAAGTTATTATGCATTAGTGCACTTAGAAAAGAAGATACAAGGTAATAAAGTCTAGTTATATTTGCGAGTATTACTGTACCAATTATCCAAATTTGCAACGATAAATGAATAAACAAAAGTAGGCAGTTTTGGGTATAGCGTGAAAGAATTATGAATTTCAGTGCTATTTTTCGGGGGTGTTAATAATCAAATGTTATTCGTAAACGTGATTGGATCCACAAAACAAGATTTAGATATACATAGATGCGTTCCTGAGAAGCCCTGAAACTTTTTAAACGAATGGTGTTGTAGATGAATTTTAAAAGGCGACCAGGAATCTGAGGACGGAAACATAACCCAGTTGGAATGGTGAAATTAGCAAGGACGATCTACATTGAAGCCACTAGTGCAGTAACCTTCAGGTAAATTATACAATTTTGTTCGAACTTTGATGTTTTGGTGTGTTGGATATCTTTATAATTTATTTGATAAAAAATGGACAGTAGTGAATTTGTATAAACAACAAATTTTGAATTTAAGGTAAAATTTTCTTGTTTAAGTAGAAAGGAGTATTTAGCAGTTTATGTTTTGATTATGATGAAAATTTGGGTCTGTCTTTGAGCTCAATTAGACTAACCTGTTTAATTAACGTAAAGGGGTGGAAGATGCTCCCTTTTATTCAGACTTAGGTCTGCACATATTGTAACTTAATTAGTATGCATCCTACAAGGACTTTAATTCTGGATGCAAATTAAAACTGATGATAAATTTAAACTTGAAATTTTATGATACTGAAATTTATGCTGAAATTTAATTTTCAAATTTTAATGTATTATGAATATGGATGTAAATAGAGTTAACGTTGATGTTTGTGGTAGGAATGTGTTTGTTTTTTTTTATGAATGAGGATGAAAGTTATCTAGGGGAGCAGCCGAGGCGGAAAGAGTACAGAGGCGATTATCAGAAGAGATTCAACAGGGCGAGAATCACAGCAAATCTTGGTGCCCAGTTTGAGAGGCTCGAATATTTTTTACTCTGGTGAGGCTTTTTAGGATTCACAGCAATATATATATATATATATATATATATATATATATTGCTGTGTTTCCTGTATTTGAATCGAGCCTCACGAATTGGGCGTCAAAGAATGCTGTGTTTCCCTACTAATCCCGGAAACTCCGTTATTAGAATCGTGGCCCACTGATTGGAAGACAAGAATGCTGTGAAACCTACAAAAGCTATTCATTACCTTAACTGTGTTGGTCCATTGACTTTCTTCCGTTAATCGCCTCGGCTGCTCCTCTAGATAACTTTCATCCTCATACATAAAAACAAACACATTCCTACCACAAACATCAACGTTAACTCTATTTACATCAATATTCACAATACATTAAAATTTCAAAATTAAAATTCAGCATAAATTTCAGTATCAGAAAATTTCAAGATTAAATTTGTTATCATTTTAAAGTGCATCCAGAATTAAAGTCCTTGTAGGATGCCTACTAATTACTATAACAATATATGCAGACCGGAGTCTGAGTACAAAGGGAGAATCTTCCACCCCTTTACGTTAATTAACCAGGTTCGTCTAATTGAGCTCAAGGACATACCCATATTTTCATCATAATCCAGAACATCAATACTAAATACCCCTTTCTACTTAAACAAGCAAATTTCACCTTAAAATTAAAATATTATTGTTAGTACAATTTCACTACTGTCTATTTTAAGTAAATCAATTATAAAGTTATTCAACACACACCAAAATATCAAAGTTCGAACAAAATAGTATAATTTACCTGAAGGTTACTGCACTCGTAGCTTTAATGTACATCGTCCGTTTGTTAATCACACCATTCCAACTGGGTTATGTTTACGGCTTCTGATTCTCAACGCTTTTAAAATTTTCTCCATCACCATTTATTCAAAATTGTTTCAGGGCTTTTCCGGAACTCATCTGTGTATATCTGAACCTTGTTTTGTGGATCCAGACACGTTTATGCACCATTTAATTATTAATACCCCCGAAAAATAACAAACAAATTCATACTTCTTTCACCAATATACGCCAAAACTGCCTACTTTTGTGTATTCATTTGTTGTTGTAAATTGGTACAGTGATACTAAACTTTATTACCTTGTATCTTCTTTTCTAAGTGCACTAAGTACATTCATTGTAGCACGTAAAGAACAGGCTGTTTTAAATCACAAAATATTCGAGCAAACTGTTTAAATTATTTAATCAAAACCGGAAAACTAAAAAGCACTGTTTAACGCGTTGAATCAAGTCGAAGATCTAAGAGAGCTTGTTCATATTCACCTGGGTATATATAGAGGTTAGCCTGTCTGTCGGTCGAGTCCCCAAAACAGACAATTCTTCAGAATTTCGCCTGCTCTGTTCCCATTCCGCAGCTCGGCATGCGATTTTTACGAATTTTGCACTCGCACCAGTTAAATCTCAGAAATTTCGACACGGCACGCAACGTCTGGAAATAACTAATTAAATTTTATACAGAAATGTTATTTTTACCTCTCAAATTTTGCCTTTTACTTTCAACCAATCGCAACCCCATGACGTTGCTCTACTCACGCCTTTTACTATATGTGTCTCGGTCTTGCATATATTATCTGTCTCTATCTACCCTGTTCTTATTAGTGCAAATTGATATTCTTTATTATCGATTATTTCAGTCCATGTGGACTGTGAAATAATCCACCTTTAGCATTTCTCGTAACTATTATGCGACGGTTTCTCCAACATTCCCTGTAACCATTAATTATCTAAATTTATGTAGAATGAGCATTTTTTAAAAATACGCAGGTGTTCAAACATACTATTAATTCTCAGAGCTTTATTACATGGTATTTTATTGGGTTTTTACAAGTTTTTATAGATATTATTTGTTACTAACAATTCAATTAACTTCAATTAAAAATAATACCCTTTAATTTTTAGTGAATCCTAATTAAATATTCAATTATTATCTGTACGTTTTGTTTAATACCGGTTACTTGAAATTGAGTTAATTAATATAAATTTTGCATGTAATTTCTATTTGTTTCTTTACTAGGAATAATTAAATTACGTAGAGCTTTCTAATACTGCTTCCTTTGATATAAAGCGTCTTGTACATGATTTAAATCTCTTATTTTTAATGAAACGACTGACTTTTATGCTTCACGGTTTTAATAAAGCGTACCTCTTCCCAAAGCTTCTACACGGTGATGAAAATTATTTGATGTGATTATTTAATTTTCTACCCTGGTCTAAATATGAGTAATATATATATATATATATATATATATATATATATATATATATATTATTTTCGTATGTGTCCTAGTATGGAACGATAGTAATATTATGTTTATATTATTCCAATTATAAATAAATTAATTAATTTAACACACTTCTTGACCAGTTATAATAATATTCTTCTTATTCCTGGAATTTGGTCATCAAATAACTTGACAAAAAAACGAAAACTACAGCTTTTCGTATGTGAATATATTATATAATTGCTATACGCGTTTCGGTACAAACTACCATAATCATTAAGCACCCGAAATTACATAAAACTTTTTGATATTAATGAGTTTGCTATTAGGATGTGAACATTTTAGTCAGTTAGATAAAACACATTTAACGTAAAAATAACTAAGATTAAAAATAGACAAATAATAAACAAATTTTAACAATGTATCACATCTTCTTTTAAGAACTAAATTGCTTTGCTTCCAATTACAAAACCAGACTCTTTCTAGAATCGTACTATATAAACAAAGAAGATCAATGTTTGAATAATAAACAAGATATAGAAGACACACACAGATTTTATTCTACTCTATACAATTTAAATCACTTTAAATCTAATGCGCTTCATTAAGAGCTTTCTTTTATAATAATCACATAAACATTAAATCTACATCATCTACTTCAAGCATATTAATCTTCCAACATATTAGATTTTAAGGCTCAATTTGTTACTAGATCTAGATCCTGTTTCCTACTAAATGAATTTTATTAATAATTTTGATCAACGTAATCATATGTTAATTTTAAATTTTGACAATTTTGCTATTTTTCAAATTTGACAAATATTGATTTTATACAGTAAGGAACTTATCTATTATATTATGTTAGTTTTATATTACAACACTTCTAATTGTAGATGTTTTGACAAAGGCAAAAATTTTGCCGAAACGTTAAGCAGAAGAAATTAAATTTTGAATTTTGCATAAACTAGTATTTTTGGACTTCATACCCAGTATACTACCATCTTGTTACCAAAATATATATATATATATATATATATATATATATATATATATATATTAATAGTTATTAAGGTGAAATGAAAACCCAACTTTGTATTTTAAAGTCGAATTACCATTTCAAATCGAACTAGTAATTGAAAACCACTAAAAGAACGGCTACAGCAGGATTTGAACCTGCAACCTCTGATTCTCCGGATCTAACCAATTGAATTAATTAATTAATTAAGCATTCATTTGCATTCCAAATGTGGATTATTCTTCCTATTAATATATATATATATATATATATATATATATATATATATACAGGGTGCCCTATTTCTTACACGTTGTATGGGTAACTCTGTTATTTGTGACATTAGAGAAAAGGTTAAATAAGGAAACTAGAGCAGTTTTGAATGCCGAGTTCAGCCATGAAGAGATAATTAACATACAGGGTGTAGCAAAAGCGTTATACCAAAATAACGAAATTTTGATCTTTTTGTTTTCCTTTGTGGTTCATTTATTGTGATAGGTACAGTAAAACGTTGTAGATATTTTTTACATTATTTTAAAAGGAGAATAAGATAAACTTATTTGTTTTTACATGGCTTTGGTCATGTTCGAGTAAATAAGTGAGGTTATGTTTTTTTAAATAGAATTGGGGGTAGTTCTGATAGAAAGGCATTTTTTTGCTCTTTTCAGATGTCTAAGTGTAGTTTACAAGTAAAGATAAAATTTTAAAACGCAACAAATTGCATCAAAATTAAATCACCGGGAAGCATAGATAAATTGGCATTACAAATATTTAACAATTGCGTCGAAAATATCATCGTACACGCATTCTAAATAATTCATTATTAGAAAATCGTTACGTGACAGGAAGAAAACACATTTGTTCAGAAAACCAATATTCTGTAGAAATAAACAAGCACCGGGCGATTCAATTTAGACGATAAAAATTTAACAAACATCCAAATACGTGAGTTAGTAAAAGCCAAAAGTTGGAAATTCTCGATTAATACCACGATATGTGGTGAAAATTCCGAGGTATGCGAGATAAGGTAGAAGTATCGTCCTAGGACTTCAACAATCCAATGAAATCAATTGGAGGTAGGGCTTATATATACGATAGTAACGGAGCGACAGGTTAGTCTATATTCAGACTGAGAAACGACTATGTTCAAAGGTGTTAAAAGCTAACGTAACCAGTGAAGTATAAACCAAAATAAATCAGAATTAAAAGTGCGAGAATTTGTGCAACGAAAATAAGCCGATCTATAAATAGACGGTTTTTAATTCCGACATGTAATTAGGATTTTAATTCGGACATGTAATTTGGATTTTAATTTCGACTCTTAATCTTGGATTTTAATTCCGACTTTAATTTGGGCTGTAATTTGAGACATGTTTGATTGAGATGGCTTTAATTTGGGATATTTAAGACGACTTTAATTTGGGACTTCTAACTTTGAACATACTCTAATTTTGGAGATAATTTTAAAAATGAAAGTAGTCTAATTTGGACATATTCTGACTTGGTACGATCTTAATTGGAATAGATTTATGGGAGGCGATTCTTATATGAGGCTGGCATATCAATAAGCAAACCGAACACAGAAAGGGGATGCAGATCATAGACTAGGATGGAACTACAGAACCCATTTCAGGTTAGCAATCTTAATACACTTTATTATTGAAAACTGTTTTGATTTAATATTTGTCACATTGTATATTTGTAAGAGTCATCAAAAAGGGTCACCTAAAAATTTATGACAATGGAATAGGTATCTTGGAACGTTCGAAGGTCCCTCAATAAGTAAACGATATTTTGCTGGCTTTCAGAAAAACATAAATGTGGTATATGTAGATATTCTGTACAAACAGGAAAATTTTGAGTGTTGTAAATATTATCAATTATTATTGTAACAATTTTATTTTCGAATTAATAAATCTTTTCATTAAAGGTACAACGAATATTAAAACACCTTTATTAACTAAAGTAGTAATAAGGGTAACAATCAAATTTTTACATTAAAACAGTATCTAGATTCGTTAGTCTATTTGTTTTGGATGTCGGTGTATTCCACAGCCACTTGTACGCGCGTTGAGAGGATTGACAACCCCCCTCGGGACCCTCCCACCATGCAAGAACGCGGGAGAGGCACTCGTCGATAGGTAAAAGCAGCAACAACATGTTTAGGAAGACAATGGCGAGTGACCTGCGGGTCGCATTAATTGTGAGACACACTTTCTGAGTAACGGTTGGTAATGTATACTCATTATCATAGTATCTAATTTGAAAATTTGTTTAGCGCAACGAAGACTTATAAACTACGCAACGAAAAACTTATAAAACTACGTAAAGAAAATTAGCTACACGCAAGGCTTAGGAATGCAAACTTAAAGTTACAACTAAGATTAGACGAATTTGAATCAATGTTAAGAAACCCACTTCACCCAACACCTGTATTTATAGGATGGAAAGCAGGAATAATTAGTTGCAGATTCCGCACGGCGATGCAGTTCCCAATCTAGCCAAGGAAAGCAGCCCGGGTTTGGTTCGTACTAGCTTTAAGGAATTCTTCTGTGCTTCATTCTGAAAGCACGTTATTTTGTTTTGTTACATAGAAGTACGAATTTGTTATTCAGTTTATTTGTTGCTAAGCTGGTTTTCTCCAGTATCAAATTTAAATTTCACTTAGTTTAGTAGATATGTGACAACACGTGGCTTCAGCATAAAATAACAGCTGCGGCTACGTCATTTGTTTGTTTGAAATATGCTGTCAACAATTGCACTATTGCAAGCAGATGTTTAGTATTACATTACTACCACCTTTGATAAAAAAAAAAAGAGAATATCTTCGTGAACATTTCGACTTCAAATCGATTTTAGTATTTTTAACTTAACGAGAAATTTTTGTATATTAATTTGTAACTGACCTAAACAGATCTGAATGGGTTAGGAAACATTAGTGTAACCAGTCACACTGTGTTGTAATATATTTGAGTAAGAATCGAGTTGATAAACCTTACGTTAATTTTTCAAGTAATTCAAGTATTCATTTAATTTTATTGCATTAAATTTTATTTACAGAAACAAAAAATTCTTTCTAGTAAATTAATAATCCACGCTTAAAGTCTTTTATTCTGATCTAGTTTGATCAGACCTGACAACCAAAAAGCAATAAGAATTAAATTTTGATGCTACCCTTATGTAGAAAATATTCTTTTGCATTTTTAGGCATATTTGAGGGACACAAACAGTGTTCCCATTTTCTATGTGACTTAATTATTATTCTTCCTTACAGGAACAGCGTCTTATTCTGTTAAGACAGGTTTTTGTCAGCGAAGGCGATCTTTTTTCTTTGGGTCTCCACGTCCGCCCTTAGAAATTTGCCATGCCATTAACATGAATCAATCTGGACTTGGTGGCGCCTGTTTGTTTTAGTTTGAGGTGACCCCCCACAGATTTCGACTTACCCCCATTGCTCATAGCTCTACCCAAGGAATAGACCCTAGTTACGTCGGAAGACTTTGTTTTGTAGACACCTAACTTGGAGCGTGGTAATTATAAAGTAGGAGAAGAGAAAGAAAAAACGGCAGCATTATATTGTGTATTATAGAATTGTTTATTTGATTCAATAAGATCCATTCAGTAAGCTAGTCAAGGTAAAATACTAATTTAACATTTCATAACGTGGGGTAAATATTAATAAAATAGGGCAACATCACAGCATTTAATTACACACACACACACACACACACACACACACACACACACACACACACACACACACACACACACACACACACACACACACACACACACACACACACACACACACACACACACACACACACACACACACACACACACGCACGCACGCACGCACGCACGCACGCACGCACGCACGCACGCACGCACGCACGCACGCACGCACGCACGCACGCACGCACGCACGCACGCACGCACGCACGCACACACGCACCGCACGCACGCACTCACTCACGCACTCACGCACGCACGCACGCACGCACTCACGCACGCACGCACGCACGCACGCACGCACGCACGCACGCACGCACGCACGCACGCACGCACGCACGCACGCACGCACGCACGCACGCACGCACGCACGCACGCACGCACGCACGCACGCACGCACGCACGCACGCACGCACGCACGCACGCACGCACGCACGCACGCACGCACGCACGCACGCACGCACGCACGCACGCACGCACGCACGCACGCACGCACGCACGCACGCACGCACGCACGCACGCACGCACGCACGCACGCACGCACGCACGCACGCACGCACGCACGCACGCACGCACGCACGCACGCACGCACGCACGCACGCACGCACGCACGCACGCACGCACGCACGCACGCACGCACGCACGCACGCACGCACGCACGCACGCACGCACGCACGCACGCACGCACGCACGCACGCACGCACGCACGCACGCACGCACGCACGCACGCACGCACGCACGCACGCACGCACGCACGCACGCACGCACGCACGCACGCACGCACGCACGCACGCACGCACGCACGCACGCACGCACGCACGCACGCACGCACGCACGCACGCACGCACGCACGCACGCACGCACGCACGCACGCACGCACGCACGCACGCACGCACGCACGCACGCACGCACGCACGCACGCACGCACGCACGCACGCACGCACGCACGCACGCACGCACGCACGCACGCACGCACGCACGCACGCACGCACGCACGCACGCACGCACGCACGCACGCACGCACGCACGCACGCACGCACGCACGCACGCACGCACGCACGCACGCACGCACGCACGCACGCACGCACGCACGCACGCACGCCGGCAGCGCACGCACGCACCCACCACAACACACACACACACACACACACACACACACACACACACACACACACACACACACACACACACACACACACACACACACACACACACACACACACACACACACACACACACACACACACACACACACACACACACACACACACACACACACACACACACACACACACACACACACACACACACACACACACACACACACACACACACACACACACACACACACACACACACACACACACAATAATTTTTGGGATGAATTTCGTTCGGATGGTTTTTTTTATACTCAAATGAAAATCATTTGTTGATAATCAACACTGTACTAGCCCTAAACAATAGAATAATAAAAATATGTGATATTCAGTTTGTAGCTGAAAATCTTAAATTATTACAAAACATTTTAGAAAATAATGCGTACCCTAAAATACTTTTGGATTATGATGAAAACTTGGGTCAGTCTTTGAGCTCAATTAGACTAACCTGTTAAATTAACGTAAAGGGTGGAGATGCCCTTTATTCAGACTTAGGTCTGCATATATTGTTAACTTAATTAGTATGCATCCTACAAGGACTCTAATTCTGGATGCAAATTAAAATGATGACAATTTGAACTTGAAATTTTATTATGCTGAAATTTATGCTAAAATTTAATTTTGAAATTTTAATGTATTATGAATATTGATGTAAATAGAGTTAACGTTGATGTTTGTGGTAGGAATGTGTTTGTTTTTTATGAATGAGGATGAAAGTTTTAACTAGGTGAGCAGCCGAGGCGGAGAGAGTAAAGAGGCGATTATCAGAAGAGAATCACAGCAATCTGACGGCCCAATTCTCGAATGATCAGCAGAAAGTACCAGTTTGACCAAGGCCCATTTCACAGCAATTTTGACGCCCAATTCGTGAGGCTCGATTCTAATAGGGAATCACAGCATTTGGCGACCAGAACGTGAGGGCTCGAATTTCAGATAGTGTGTAACTGTTTCAGGAAACTGACGACCCTGAAATTAGGAGCTGAGTGTGAATATTTTTGTAGGTGTGAAAGAAGGTGTAGGCGTGTGGGTGAAAAGTGTGACGTATGCAGAGAAAAGAGTGACTTGAAGTCAAGGGGTGGAAATAGGAAGTGATAGTGCATTTAAGGCGAAAAGCAGAAATGGAGGAAGAAGCAGGAAGTAGTAGGGATCAGTCAAGACGGAGTCAGGAGAAACAGGAAATGAGTTAATGATGAGAATGTTAGAGGAAATGCGATTAGCTAGGGAGGAATCCAATAGAAAATTAGAACAGCTAAGCGATGAATCTAATAGAGCGAGGGAGGAGTCCAACCGAAAATTAGAGCAGATAAGCGGAAAAATAGAGCAATCTACTAAAGAATTTACAGAATTTAAAAATAGTCCTACCGTGAAAATGGGGGAAGTAGAAAGTAGGGTTGATAGAAATGAGAAAAACATTACAGGTCTTCGACAGGAAATGGGACATTTAAGGTCCGAAGTACGTATTCTTTGTGAAGAAGAGATAAATATAAAAATGACTAAAGTAACGAACTCATGTAGGGATCAGTTAGGCAGGGTAGAACGCGAAGTTAGTAGTATCAAATACAACATGTCAAGTTTAACGGAGGATGGTCCCAGATTTTATACAGGTGGCGTATCATTGGACCAACATATGGTAACAGGGTAAATCCATAAATTTTTATTAATAGCGTAAGAAATCTAGTGGGAAATTTATTCGACGAACAGACTAAACTAAATACGATAAAGGCTTTATTGAAAGACAATGCGGAAGCATGGTTTAATTTAGTAGGACAGGACATAGACACGTATCAAGACTTTGAAAACAAATTTTTACAGCATTACTGGAGTGATCACAAACAGGATCAGATTAGGGACGACTTGATTACAGGAAAAATTAAGGGAGAGTTTGCAGGTTCTAGGGAACAATATGCCATCCGCAAATACAGTGTGGACAAACAACTTAATCCACCATTGACGAACAGACAAATAATCAAGTACTTATCACGGCATTTTGAACTGGAAATCAGACAACACGTGGCCTTACAAAACATTACAGAACGTGAGACATTTTTAGAGTATTTACAGAAATATGACGATGTATGTGTTGGACGGACAAAAGAGATACGTGAACGAAACATTAACACGGTTAGGTTTGACAACAGGACACAGAATTTTCCGAGACGGCCTGACTATAACACAAATTTTCGACCGAATTGGGAACGACGAGGACAGGAATTCAGGAGCAATAGTGCGACTAGGGGACCGACGCCAAGACCTAGTTACACGAGACAGAACAGTTTACCGGAAGTAAACAGGACAGTGACGAGCACGCCGAATAGAGACAGGGACACGGATATTAATACAAGGAGGACGTACGCACAGGTTGTAGAAGGACAACCAGGACCAAGTACGGAAAACAGGACGAGACAGAATTTTTAGAACGCGACAGACCACTAGATTTCTGTGTAAATGTGTATGAACATCCACGTGAATTTTTCAAAATTGAGGAGGAAGTAGAGCCAGAAACTGTAGAAAAATTATGTTTGCCAATTATTAATATAGGGATTTTTGAGAATAATGTAGAAGTATTACTTGATACAGGGGCAGAGGCGAGTTTAATATCGGAGGAATTCGTCAGCAAAATTAGGGATAAGGTTTGTGATAGAATTATGCCTATAAAGCGTAGCCATTTAGTAGCTCCAAAAAAAAAGTTTGCTGTAGTAAATAGTGTTGTGGTGCTTAGGATAAATATAGGAGGTTTAAGCTGTGAACAGGAGTTTGTAATTGTACCTGGACTGAAGTTTCAGAGCATTTTAGGTGTTGACTGTATGATGCAGTTAGGGTTTTGATAGATATGGAAAGGAAGGTAGTAAGGATTAAGGATAGGGTAGTGCCATGGAAGGGCAGTTATGAAGTCACAGAGGATGACACGGGTTGAGTATTAATGTAGTAGAGGTAGAGGATGATGGAGTTAAACAGATCAACACAATAAGATGTCCAGAGGATAGGATAGTAGAGGTTCAAGCTTTATTACAAAAACATGCAGAATTAGTGGGGTAGAAGCAACAGCAACATATCGGGAGCAGGTGAAGGCAGAATTAAATAAAGATGCACAAAAATTAACCAATGGACCATACTGCAATTCCATTGTCCACCTTCCATGGACACACTTTTGACGAGGTTATGGCAAGTTTGTTTTAGTAAATTAGATTTAAGGAATTCATTCTGGCTGATTCCATTACACAAGGATTCTAGAAGGTACACAGGATTTTCCGTAGAGGGAAAAGTCTATAATTTTAAGGTAGTATCGTTTGGTTTGTCCGCAGAAAAGGAAATAATAATAAATGAGAAACAGACAAGTGTAGGGACTGAAGAGGAAGCAATATTTAAGAGTCAGGATAATAGGGATGAGTTTATTTTATGTGAGATAACAGGGATGATAAGTATAGATATAGAAGGAGGAAAAGTAGGGATGAAGAGTATTAGGATGGTGAGAAGAAAGACTTGGAGGATCAAGAAAAGAGTCAGATTTAAATAAGAAATGAAGATTAAATGAACTATAGAAATAGGTGTATATAGAAGAGTAGAAGTAAGTGTTTATAGAAAATAAAGCTAGGTATATAATAAATATGGGAGATAGTTAGAAATAGGTATATAGGATGAGAAGGAAAATTAAATATAGGAAGAAAATAAGATAGGTTAAGTGTAGATATTTCTTATAAGATTAGTGGAGAGTTAGGAATAGAATAAGAATAGGATAGGTATATAGGATTAGGTAGGGAAAAGTGAGTATAGTGAAGAATAGGTAAAGGTTAGGACTAGGATAGGTATATAGGATGTATATAGAATTAGATGGAGAAGTAGGATGAAGTTAGGGATAATTTCAGCTTATAAAATTAGGTGAGAGTTAGGAATAGGATAGGGATATAGGATAGGTGTAAATATTTTTAGGATTGGATAGAAGTTAGGTGAGTTAGAAAGATAAGTGTAGAGGAGATAGACATTTTTTTGTAAATTTTTTTTGTAGTCTAGAGGTTTCGTATTTGAATTCAAATAAGTGGGATTATTTGTATTCAAATAGGGGGAAAATACTCAAATTTAGTTTAGTTTAGTCATATCTAGCTAGGAATGATGTAATATAGTATTTATTTAAATATAGGGCATAAGAAATAATAATAATGGGGTAAAAGTATAGCGTATTTAATTTATATTTAATATTATACAGGAATATAAAAGCGTTGAATATCTGTTAAAATAGCAGTCTTATTTTTCAAAGATAAAACCCAAACGTTTAAAAGCATAGCAAAATAACAAGGGAAGATATGTTTCTAAATAACATTGATACAAACAAGCTTTAATAAATTACAGGAAAACTTACGACCGTTGGAATTAACGTAGTCAATTAGCAACAGGGACAAAGCAAAACCAAATAAATCTGACAAAGACGCAGAATGTTTATTAAGCTATCGATTTTAATTCTTGAGCTAGTATTGGAAGGAGCTAGAGACAACTGTCACGAAAGAAAAAAGAGGGAACACAAACGTATGCATACAAGCGAGACGCATAGAGTTAATCACAGAGCTAGTATTGTAGAGAAACTTGAACAAATTTACTTTAGCGGGGGAAAGAAAATCGATAATTTCAAGGAATTTTATAAGCAAGCACGCGCCGGTTGAAAGCGGGGGAAAGGAGCCAAGCAAGGTGATTGGAAGATGTAGATATACGTGCGACAGGTTGAGATTAAGAAGGGTAAATATTCAGCTGGTGGAGGCATATACGTGAAATGAAGTTATAGTTAGCGAGATGAAAGATGTTTTGTTCTAGTCAGGAGGCGTGAAAGTAGTGGGAATGAACTAAACCGTTGAGGCTAATTTTGTGGATGAAAGTGGCAGTTGACAGTTAGAGACGTTTTACCGAGTATCTGTTTGCTTTGTTATTGAAATTCACGCGAAATCGAGATCCGTTAGATCTTTTTCGCTGGAATACGAGACGGTTAACATACAATTTTAAGAATTGTAGAAACGGGTACGGATCGTACGTGCGATTTAGAAACGGAGGGAGGGGGCGATTTCTTGGTTATTTAACCATTTTCGAAGAGCGGCCTCGCTTTCTTTAATTTCATCAGTCATTCGCGACACATCTAGTTACTTTCAAGTGAATTAGTACAGTTTAATGAAAAGTTATTTAAAAGCTATTTAAGTGAAAGTTAATCTTGTATGTAAGTACAAACAAATTGTTATTGTGTTGTTAGAATGCACGAAATTAGTAAAGATTAAAATTATTTGGATGATGAAAGCAGCGATTTTTGGGTATTAAGTTTAATTTGGAATAAGAGGAGTAAAATTTGGGGACTATTTTTAACTTAAATTCATGGAAAGATAGACCATCATATTGTCAAAATAACGTTTACACGTACTGCATAGCCTTCGTTAAAATTTTGTAAGAATATAAAATCGAAATTCACATATTATTGTTAGAGACAACCTTATTTTACCCTCACATAAGATCCAAAGTCATCAAACGTATTCTCATGTGTTAATAGCCTTCTCTCACAATAACCTTATAAAGCTTAGTTATGTTTTACTCTCTCCAACCTCTATCTTTGTGCTTCCTCCAATGTTAATATGTACACCTGCAATATATCTTGATGAGGATCTAGTCTTATCACGTAGAATTTGTATATCGTCTAACCATTAATCATCGCTTTAAATATGTGTTCTCGCAAATAAATTTCTAGAACTTAAAGCTTAAGGATATTTTGCACGATTTCTAACTATGTTTTCTGAGTAAAGATAAAATTGAAACTAATTTTTAACACGAACTCGAAGTTAAGATTGTTGTTTAATACTTAATTTAAAGTACTGTAACTAGGAATTATTATTAGAAGTTAAAATAAAAAGCGTTTTATGCCCTTAACATTAATGATGAAGTATAAGTAGTTATTAACGTTTTGCATGCGCAGAATGATACAAAATATGACACTTGTTTATTTATGTCGCCGGATTGAATTAAATAATTGTAATTTCGCTTTTTGGGTGTTAAAATTAAGGTTTGTTTTTGTTCAACAGAACTTCAACCATCGCAAGCACCTTCTGAGCAGTCAACAACATTGATTGTTTATTGTCAAAATCGACGCTAATTTTCCGGATTACAAAGTTGGGACGGGGTACATCACCGAGCTTCGTCGTTAAATATTTACCTGATAATCTGCATGGAAAGTGTGTATAATACTCGTTACAAAAATATACGTTTTATTTATAATTCGGTTACTTAATAAAAAAAATACTAAGAGGTGGTGAAAGATAAATGAAATATTATCTATAGTTTTTTATTAAACACTATTTTTGTCAACTTTACCATTGTACACCCCCACCCTCACCTGTTTAGGACTAAGAGATTTCAATAATGAGCACCGAATTTGAAATTAGAACATAAATATCGAGCGTCTGTTTATGTTTAATAATAATAATAGAATTATACTTTCAGGGTCAATCCAAACAAAAATGTTTTCCATTTTAAAGTTACAATTCCTCATCTCCGAGTTGAAAGCGACTACGATATAGATGCCAAAGTATTAGTTATAAATATAGTAGGAAAAGGTCCAATGCATGCAAATTTGAGTAAGTATATATAGGTATAATTGCTAAATTATTTTATTATGTGCATCCAGTTTATTTCTCTTAACTGAGTCATTTTTAGTAGATACAAAGATCATTTATCTCACCATTCTACGCGCTACATATCTGCTTGTCTTTAATGTAACCACACGTATGTTTATATTAAGCCCATAACTTTTGACTCTGAATTAACTCGTTTGACATTTTCAATAGTCCTTTTACTTGACCCTTTAAGTCTTTACCCTTTTTTAGTCTTTATAGAACTCTTTTAATTAACCCTTTTAACCCTTCCACGTTTATTTAGCCCTTTAGATTACGCCTGCAATGCTACATATATACTGTTATACTTCAATGTACGGTTAGGTTTTCGTTTGCATAAATAGAGGGCGTGCGAGATTACACAGAATTTACTAACTTGAAATAATATAACAGATGTTTTTTCAAGTTCCGATAGACAAATTGAAATAACATGATGATTTTAATTGGAAAGAATTTATAATACCTTACTTATTTTTCTACGTAGTCACCGTGAAAGTTGAGGTATTTGTCATACCGAGAGACTGGCTTTTCTATAACCTATTCAAAGAAGTCTGCGGCCAGTGAACTCAGGTAGATTCGTACAGTATCTTGAAGCTCTTGGTTTTTAGCGAAGCGTTGCCCATCTAACCCTGCTTTTATTTCTCGAAAGAGGTGATAGTCACTGGGTGATAAATCTTGGCTGCAAGGTGGGTGGGTGGTTGAAAACTTCCCACTTGTTCTGTTGGAGAAGTTTCTTAGTCACATTGGCACTATGCGGTCGTGCGTTATCGTGGAACAAGACCACGCCAGATGAGAGCATGCCTCTTGGTTTGTTTTGTTTCGCTCTTCGGAGATGACGTAGAGTCTCACTGTAATATTCCTTTGTTATTGTTGTTGCCTCTTTAATGAAAACAACGAAAAGCATACCTTTATGGTTCCAAAAAACTGTAGCCATTGTTTTCCGCTTTGTCAAACTCTGTTTAATTTTTTTGGGCTAGCTGGGGGAGGGCGTGTGCATACATTGCTTTAACTGTTCTTTGGTCTCCGAGTTGGCATACAGGACACAAGTCTCATCCCCAGTAACAATAGACTTTAAAAAACTGTGTTTTTCGTTTTTAAGAGAATGTGCGAAAACTCAGGGCGCGACGCCATTCGCTTCATATTGTTCTCCTCACTCAAAATTTTTGGAACCCAACTGGAGAATTAATCGTAGCGGCCATCCTTATTCACCCGTAGTTCGGCAACGACTGATGGGTACGAGTCGGCAATGACATCGATAATTGTGGAGAAGCTGCGCAATCGTACAACGCGCAGTCCCACTTACAGCGACTACACTGTATATTTAGAGAAACAAACAGAAATTGAACAAAATCAACCCTCGTATAATTCACGTTTCAAATTAAGTAAAGTAAATTATTAATTAACACTGCTTACCTTTTAGTTTAATTCATATTGGCAGGCTCACTACCAAATAATAATCGTTTATCTCAGTTATTCGGTGTGGGTGCCTTCTGCCGTTCTAGGTCAAATTCCTGCAACAAAGCTCGTTGCTGGTATCCTACAACAAAAACAGGAACACAAATCAGCTTATAAACACTGAAATCAGGTAGGAATCGACTGGTTACGTCGTCACAGACCTATATGTACTCTCGCATACGTCGTTCAAGACAAGTCGTCACATCAAGAATGCCATCTTGACGCCGCTTCCAACTTAAAAACCCATTATCGCTTGTACGTTACGCACCTTCATTGATTAGATAAATATGCACTCACGCACACGTCGTTCAAGATAAGTGGTCACATCAAAAATGCTATCTTGACACCGCGTCCAACAAATTAAAAATTCATTACCGCTAGTAGGTTTCGCATTCTCATTGGTCGGAAAACGTCATGTGTTTGTTCCACAACCCGTAGGAACCGTTTTTACCACAAAATTACACAATAATAAAGAGCTATCTACCCTAAAACATTCCGGGGAATACCTAGATCACATTTCTATTCATAATACCCTAAATAATATTTATTTAAAATTATGGAGCGGTTTTAGCACGAGTTAGGTTTTGGGCCTATTGGAGCGACGTTTTAAAAAGCTTTTCCAAAAAACGTCTTTAAACAAATTTATTTTTATACTAAATTACAATTGAATTTTTAATTTACTAGTTCGTTATATGCAGTAACGTATGATATCGAAATAATTCTAAGTTGAAATTCACTTTTAATTAATTAAACTAAAATTATGGTAAGTAGCTGAACTAACAACAATGTTAAAGTTGAGATGCTCTAGACTGACCGACCATCTTGGGCTCTCGAGGGTATTTATGCCATCCCTGCCCCTCACATTGCTTGTGGGAACTACAGAGCTCATGTCTGCTTATTTCTGTATTTAATACAATGTAACAATCTTAATTCTAATAATCGCTGTCTTATAACCTACTGTGACCTGCACTTACAGTGTCACGTTACGTCTGGAATACAATGTCTGTTTTTGTTCTCAGTGTCTGGCTTGTTGAACTTTTATTAACCTTTTTATTATGTCTTTTAATTATTCCTTGCTGCATCTAACTTAAGTTTTAATAATTCAATTTGTTTACATATATATTCTAATTTGGGCGATATGTAACTCGACCAACAATATATTTTAAAGGAAAAATCAAACAAAGGAAGGTCCGAACACAAAATTTTAGCCTACTAACCATGACATATATATATATATATATATATATATATATATATATATATATAATTGAGCAACGGTAATGATGACTAGAACTGTAAATGGGTTAGGTATTTGAAATACAAAATGCCAATTTATTCTAGCACTGTATTGTAGGATGTTACGTTATTCTGGGCTGGCAAAAAAACTAACGTACGCAACGAAATTAGTCCGCAGCGAGTACCGCAACAGAAAATCGATAGGACACCGTGCTAGCTAGAAAGTCGTAGAGTGGAGTAGGTCATAAAAAAAGAAATCCTCAAGGGAGAAAATGTATTAACAAAACATGTTACGAAAAAAAACCAACTCGCGGAAAAAGCAATATTTATCCCAAATATCCCGGAGGGTTTACACAGTACAAAATTCTTTGTAAAAATAATTAATAATTCTTTTAGTCACCTTAAACTAATTTTTAACCCTCAATTCTAGTATTCACATAAAACAAAAGTTAACAAAAAAATATTTTATGGATTGTTCGCATCTCCCTACAGTGATTGCGGAAGCTAATAAATAATTCTTATTTATTTTTATGGGTGTTTTAATATTCCGGCCGCTTCTTGGAATAAACGTTTCTTAATTAATTAGGTCATACGCAATTGACGTATTTCTCCTCAATTCCTCTTCGAAATTTTATAAATATGTTTTATTTAAATTGAATTTGGGTTATACAGCCTCAATTTGGCTAATTATTTTAATCTTTAATTGTTTTATCTACGGGTTTTGCATATGTGGAAAGACCCGAATCTTCATAATTGTAATAAAAATATTGGTTTTCACTGTAAAATGTGTTTTAATACACATAATTGAAATCCATTGTAGTTTCTTACGCAAAATGCGTAAAGCTAGCACTATTCTATGCTATTTGCAGCAAATGAAGAGCATTTTTATATGCATCAAAAATGTATTTTTATCCTAATAAGTGAATATAACTAGCTTTGTATTTATCTTTGAGTGATTATTTACAAGCACGGTTTATTATACAAGGTGTATTTATATATACGCATTTGCCTTTTCGGTTGGCAAAAAGTAATCTTGTATTATGCAGGATGTAATCATGAATTTTCGGAAATTTCTATTTTTTCTGGATTATTTTACGAGGCTTGTTCAATTGAAACCCATCTTTGGTCAGGTTCGCCTTGGAAACAATTGTAATCACTCAACTGACGTTTTGTAACGTTAGTGGTGTTTGTAAACTTCCCACTGGTCAGTTTCTCTTCACGCGAGGTTATTAGTTAGCGGTCTATATTATATTTAGTTCTTTAAATTAGGGGTCCACATGTTTCTAGTTTTTTAACGTTGCGGTCCAAATGTATTTAGTTTTATCTTAGCAGTCCAAATGTAATTCGTTCTTTAATTTAGAGGTCTAAAGGTATTTTGGCTACTAGGCGTTACGAAAAGTAAGATTTAAGTTCGTTGTGGTAGGCAAACGACATTAGCAAGTTTTTGATTGGAAAAGTTTACGCCAGACTACGCGGTGAATAAACATAATCATAAGTGTTTCAGAACAACTTATTATGTGATGGGTTAAGTAGATAGATTTAGTGCTTTAACCTACTGGTCTAAATGTATTTAGTTTTTTAAATTTAATGGCACAAATGGATTTAGTTCTGAACTTAGCAATCCAAATGTTTTTACTTTCTTTTACTTAGCAGACCAAATGTAATTCATTCTTCGATTTAGTGGTCTTGGTGTACTTAGTTTTGAATTTTGTTGTCCAATGTATTTAGTTTCTTAACTTGTGTTATAACTGTATTTAGTTCTTTAACTTAGTACAGGTCCAATAGTATTTAGCACTTTAGCTTAGTGAACCAAAAGTACTAAGTCTTTAATTTAGTA
>JARFIW010000609.1:0-25649 GCA_036346225.1 Platerodrilus igneus | reverse complement strand
GCTCCCGGGCTGGCAAAAACCGGCCAAAGCAAACGGTAATGTATAATAAGCGCGGCGCATAAGCAAAGCGCCCGGGCCCTTTTAAGTAAAAGGGGAAAAGGGTCGGTTAATAAGCCCATTATCAAGCAATAGGTCGTAGTACAAAGTCCAGTTCAGGTTCTCGATAACATTCTGAAACGTATTGAAAGTCAAGGCCAAGGTCAAGTCAAGGTCAACTAAGGGTCAAGGCAAGTCAAGCAAGTCAAGGTCAAGTCAAGGTCAAGTCAAGGTCAGTCAAGTCAAGTCAAGGTCAAGTCAAGGTCAAGTGTCAAGTCAAGGTCAAGGTCAAGTCCGCAAGTCAGTCAGTCGGTCAAGTCAAGGTCAAGTCAAGGTCAAGTCAGTCAAGGTCAAGTCAAGTCAAGGTCAAGTCAAGGTCAAGTCAAGGTCAAGCCAAGGTCAAGTCAAGGTCAAGTCAAGTCAAGGTCTCAGGTCAAGGTCAAGTCAAGGCAAGTCAAGGACAAGTCAAGGTCAAGTCAAGGTCAAGTTAAGGTCAAGGTCAAGCCAAGGTCAAGTCAAGGTCAAGTCAAGGTCATGTTAAGGTCAAGTCAAGGTCAAGTCAAGGTCAAGTCAAGGTCAAGTCAAGGTCAAGGTCAAGGTCAAGGTCAAGGGTCAAGTCAAGGTCAAGTCAAGGTCAAGCAAGGTCAAGTCAAGTCAAGGTCAAGTCAAGGTCAAGCCAAGGTCAAGTCAAGGTCAAGCCAAGGCCAAGTCAAGGTCAAGGTCAAGGTCAAGGTCAAGGTCAAGGTCAAGGCAAGTCCAAGGTCAAGTCGAGGTCAAGTCGAGGTCAAGTCAAGGTCAAGTTAAGGTCAAGTCAAGGTCAAGTCAAGGTCAAGTCAAAGCCAAGTCAAGGTCAAGTCAAGGTCAAGTCAAGGTCAAGTCAAGGTCAAGTCAAGGTCAAGCTCAGGGTCAAGTCAAGGTCAAGTCAAGTCAAGTCAAGTCAAGGTCAAGCCAAGGTCAAGTCAAGGTCAAGGTCAAGGTCAAGGTCAAGGTCAAGTCAAGGTCTAGCTCAGGTCAAGTCAAGGTCAACGTCAAGTCAAGGTCAAGTCAAGGTCAAGTCAAGGTCAAGTCAAGGTCAAGTCAAGGTCAAGTCAAGGTCAAGTCAAGGTCAAGTCAAGGTCAAGTCAATGTCAAGTCAAGATCAAGTCAAGATCAAGTCAAGGTCAAGTCAAGGTCAAGTCAAGGTCAAGTCAAGGTCAAGTCAAGGTCAAGTCAAGTCAAGTCAAGGTCAAGTCAAGGCGCAAGTCAAGGTCAAGTCAAGGTCAAGTCAAGTCAAGGTCAAGTCAAGGTCAAGTCAAGGTCAAGTCAAGACCAAGTCAAGACCAAGTCAAGGTCAAGTCAAGGTCAATCCAAGGCCAAGTCAAGGTCAAGCCAAGGTCATGCCAATGTCAAAGCAAGGTCAAGTCAAGGTCAAGCCAAGGTCAAGTCAAGGTCAAGTCAAGGTCAATTCAAGGTCAAGTCAAGGTCAAGTCAAGGTCAAGTCAAGGTTAAGTCAAGGTCAAGTCAAGGTCAAGTCAAGGTCAAGTCAAGGTCAAGTCAAGGTCAAGTCAAGTCAAGGTCAAGTCAAGGTCAAGTCAAGGTCAAGTCAAGGTCAAGTCAAGGTCAAGTCAAGGTCAAGTCAAGGTCAAGTCAGTAAGTCAAGGTCAAGTCAAGGTCAAGTCAAGGTCAAGTCAAGGTCAAGTCAAGGTCAAGTCAAGGTCAAGTCAAGGTCAAGTCAAGGTCAAGTCAAGGTCAAGTCAAGGTCAAGTCAAGGTCAAGTCAAGGTCAAGTCAAGGTCAAGTCAAGGTCAAGTCAAGGTCAAGTCAAGGTCAAGTCAAGGTCAAGTCAAGGTCAAGTCAAGGTCAAGTCAAGGTCAAGTCAAGGTCAAGTCAAGGTCAGGTCAAGTCAAGGTCAAGGTCAAGGTCGAGTCAAGGTCAAGTCAAGGTCAAGTCAAGGTCAAGTCAAGGTCAAGTCAAGGTCAAGTCAAGTCAAGTCAAGGTCAAGTCAAGGTCAAGCCAAGGTCAAGTCAAGGCGTCAAGTCAAGCCAAGTCAAGGTCAAGTCAAGGTCAAGTCAAGGCAAGTCAAGGTCAAGTCAAGGTCAAGCCAAGGCCAAGTCAAGTCAAGGTCAAGTCAAGGTTCAAGTCAAGGTCAAGTCAAGGTCAAGTCAAGGTCAAGTCAAGGTCAAGTCAAGGTCAAGTAAAGGTTATGTCAAGGCCACGCCAAGGCCAAGTCAAGGTAAAGTCAAGGTCAAGCAAGGTCAAGCCAAGGTCAAGCCAAGGTCAAGCCAAGGTCAAGCCAAGGTCAAGCCAAGGTCAAGCCAAGGTCAAGCCAAGGTCAAGCCAAGGTCAAGTCAAGGTCAAGCCAAGGTCAAGCCAAGGTCAAGTCAAGGACAAGTCAAGGTCAAGCCAAGGTCAAGTCAAGGTCAAGTCAAGGTCAAGTCAAGGTCAAGTCAAGGTCAAGTCAAGGTCAAGTCAAGGTCAAGTCAAGGTCAAGTCAAGGTCAAGTCAAGGTCAAGTCAAGGTCAAGTCAAGGTCAAGTCAAGGTCAAGTCAAGGTCAGGTCAAGGTCAAGTCAAGGTCAAGTCAAGGCCAAGTCAAGGTCAAGTCAAAGTCAAGCCAAGGTCAAGCCAAGGTCAAGCCAAGGTCACGTCAAGGTCAAGTCAAGGTCAAGTCAAGGTGAAGTCAAGGTCAAGTCAAGGTCAAGTCGAATGTGCTAGAAAATTCTAGAACTGGATGAGTCATAGTACAAAGTCTAATTCTTGTCTTTCTGGAACATTCTAGAACTTGATTACGGTGGCGGTGGTGTTGGTGGTGGTGGTGGTGGCGGTGATGGTGGCGGTCTAATTCTTGTCTTTTCTGGAACATTCTAGAACTTGATTACGGTGGCGGTGGTGTTGGTGGTGGTCAAGTCAAGGTCAAGTCGAATTTGCTAGAAAATTCTAAAACCGGATGAGTCATAGTACAAAGTCTAATTCTTGTCTTTTCTGAAACATTCTAGAACTTGATTACGGTGGCTGTGGTGTTGGTGGTGGTGGTGGCGACGGTGATGGTGGCGGTCTAATTCTTGTTTTTTCTGGAACATTCTAGAACTTGATTACGGTGGCGGTGGTGTTGGTGGTGGTGGCGGTGATGGTGGCGGTGGTGGTAGTGATGTGGCGGCGGTGGCGGTGGTGGTGGTGATGGTGGTGGTGACGGTGGTAGTGATGTGGTGGTAGTGATGTGGCGGTGGTGGTAATGATGGCGGTGGTGGTGGAGGTGGTGGTAGTGATGTGGTGGTGGTGGTGGTGTGTGGTGGTGGTGTGTGGTGGTAGTGGTGGTGGTGGTAGTGATGTGGTGGTAGTGATGTGGCGGCGGCGGTGGTGGTGATGTGGTGATGTGTGTGGTGGTGGTGGTGGTGTGTGTGGTGGTGTGTGTGGTGGTGGTGGTGGCGGTAGTGATGTGGTGGTTGTGATGTGGCGGTGGTGGCGGTGATGTGGTGGTGGTGGTGTGTGTGATGGTGGTGGTGGTAGTGATGTGGTGGTAGTGATGTGGCGGCGGCGGTGGTGGTGATGTGGTGATGTGTGGTGGTTGTGGTGGTGGTGTGTGTGGTGGTGGTTGACCTTGACTTGACCTTGACTTGACCTTGACTTGACCTTGACTTGACCTTGACTTGACCTTGACTTGACGACTTGACTTGACCTTGACTTGACCTTGACTTGACCTGTGACTTGACCTTGACTTGACCGACTTGACCTTGACCTTGACCTTGACCTTGACTTGACCTTGACTTGACCTTGACTTGACCTTGACTTGACCTTGACCTTGACACTTGACTTGACCTTGACTTGACCTTGACTTGACCTTGACTTGACTTGACTTGACCTTGACTTGACCTTGACTTGACCTTGACTTGACCTTGACTTGACCTTGACTTGACCTTGACTTGACCTTGACTTGACCTTGCTTGACCTTGACTTGACCTTGACTTGACCTTGACTTGACCTTGACTTGACCTTGCTTGACCTTGACTTGACCTTGGCTTGACCTTGTTGACCTTGGCTTGACCTTGACTTGACCTTGACTTGACCTTGACTTGACTGACTTGACCTTGACTTGACCTTGACTTGACCTTGACTTGACCTTGACTTGACCTTGACTTGACCTTGACTTGACCTTGACTTGACCTTGACTTGACCTTGACTTGACCTTGACTTGACCTTGACTTGACCTGACTTGACCTTGCTTGACCTTGACTTGACCTTGCTGACCTTGACTTGACCTTGACTTGACCTTGACTTGACCTTGACTTGACCTTGACTTGACCGTTGACTTGACCTTGACTTGACCTTGACTTGACCTTGATTGACCTTGACTTGACCTGACTTGACTTGACTGGTGACTTGACTTGACCTTGACTTGACCTTGACTTGACTTGACTTGACCTTGACTTGACCTTGACTTGACCTTGACTTGACCTTGACTTGACCTTGACTTGACCTTGACTTGACCTGACTTGACTTGCTTGACTTGACTTGACCTTGACTTGACCTGACTTGACCTTGACTTGACCTGACTTGACCTGACTTGACCTGCTGACTTGACTGTGCTTGACTGTGCTTGACCTGTGACTGTGACCTTGACTTGACCTTGACTTGACCTTGACTTGACCTTGACTTGACCTTGACTTGACTGCTGTGACCTGTGACTGACTGGTGGTGTGACTTGCTGGTGACTGACTGTGCGGTGGCTGACGTGCTGTGCGTGGCTTGACCTGTGTGACCTTGATTGACGGGCTGCCTGTGATGGTGCTTGATGTGTGGCCTGGTGATGGTGCTGTGCTGTGACTGCTGTGTGTGACTGTGGGGCTTGGGTGGTGACTGATGGTGCTGATTGACTTGGCTTGTGTGACCTGATGTGGCTGGTGATGTGCTGGTGATCTGGTGGTGGTGCGATGACTGTGGTGGTAGTGATGTGCGCGTGGCCTGGTGATGTGGCTGATGGTGCTGTGGTGTGCTGGCTGGTGGCTGTGATGTGCTGGTGCTGACTTGACGCTGGTGTGACCTTGACTTGACCTTGACTGTGACCTTGACTTGCTTGACTGTGACTTGACTGTGTTGACCTGCTTGACTTGACCTTGACTTGACCTTGACTTGACCTTGACTTGACTTGACTTGACCTTGACTTGACCTTGACTTGACCTTGACTTGACCTGACTTGACCTTGACTTGACCTGACTTGACCGCTTGACTTGACCTTGACTTGACCTTGACTTGACCTTGACTTGACCTTGACTTGACCTTGACTTGACCTTGACTTGACCTTGACTTGACCTTGACTTGACCTTGACTTGACCTTGACTTGACCTTGACTTGACCTTGACTTGACCTTGACTTGACCTTGACTTGACCTTGACTTGACCTTGACTTGACCTTGACTTGACCTTGACTTGACCTTGACTTGACCTTGACTTGACCTTGACTTGACCTTGACTTGACCTTGACTTGACCTTGACTTGACCTTGACTTGACCTTGACTTGACCTTGACTTGACCTTGACTTGACCTTGACTTGACCTTGACTTGACCTTGACTTGACCTTGACTTGACCTTGACTTGACCTTGACTTGACCTTGACTTGACCTTGACCTTGCTTGACCTTGACTTGACCTGACTTGACCTTGGCTTGACCTTGACTTGACCTTGACCTTGACTTGACCTGACTTGACCTTGACTTGACCTTGACTTGACCTGACTTGACCTGATTGACCTGACTTGACCTTGACTTGACCTTGACCGACTTGACCTTGACCTGACTTGACCTTGACTTGACCTGACTGACCTTGACTTGGACTTGACCTTGACTTGACCTTGACTTGACGACCTTGACCTTGACTTGACTTGACCTTGACTTGACCTTGACTTGACCTTGACTTGACCTGACTTGACTTGACCTGACTGACCTGTTGACTTGACCTGACCCTGACTTGACCTTGACCTTGACCTTGACTTGACCTTGACTTGACCTGACCTTGACCTTGACTGACCTTGACTTGACCTGACTTGACCTGACTGCTTGACCTTGACTTGACCTTGACTTGACCTTGACTTGACCTTGACTTGACCCTGACTTGACCTTGACTTGACCTTCGACTTGACCTTGACCTTGACTTGACCTCTGACTTGACTCTTGACTTGACTCCTTGACTTGACCTTGACCTTGACTTGACCGACCTTGACCTTGACTTGACTGACCTTGACTTGACCTGACGACCTTGACTTGACTTGACCTGACTTGACCGACTGACCTTGACCTTGACCTTGATTGACCTGACTGACCTTGACTTGACCTTGACCTGACCTTGACCTTGACCTTGACCTTGACCTTCGACTTGACATCTGACCTTGACGCGACCTTGATGCTTGACCTTGACCTTGACTTCCGACCTGCGCTGACTCTTGACCTTGACCTTGACCTTGACCTTGACCTTGACTTGACCCTGCTGACCTTGACTTGACCTTGACTTGACCTGACTGACCTTGACCTTGACCTTGACCTTGACTTGACCTTGACTTGACCTTGACTTGACCTGACTCCTGACGCTTGACTTGACCTTGACTTGACCTTGACCTTGACTTGACCTTGACTTGACCTTGACTTGACCTTGACTTGACCTTGATCCTGACCCTTGACTTGACCTGACTTGACCTTGACCTTGACCTGACCTGACTTGACCTTGACTTGACCTTGACTTGACCTTGACCTGACCTTGACTTGATCCTAACTTGACCTGCGCTTGACCTTGGCTTGACCTTGACCTGACCTGCCTGACCTGACCTGACCTTGTCTTGACCTTGACTTGAACCTGACTTGACCTTGACTTGGCCTTGACTTTTCAATACGTTTCTAGAATGTTATCGAGAACCCTCGAACTGGACTTTGTACTACGACCTCATAAGTTGCTTAGTATAAATAGGAGCGCGTCTATTCAACAGACCATTAGTCGACGAATGCTATCAGTGTAAAGCTTGAAAAAGTAAAGGCCAAGTCAAGGTCAAGTCAAGGTCAAGTCAAGGTCAAGTCAAGGTCAAGTCAAGGTCAAGTCAAGGTCAAGTCAAGTCAAGTCAAGTCAAGGTCAAGAGGTCAAGTCAAGGTCAAGTCAAGGTCAAGTCAAGGTCAAGTCAAGGTCAAGTCAAGGTCAAGTCAAGGTCAAGTCAAGGTCAAGTCAGTCAGTCAAGGTCAAGTCAAGGTCAAGGTCAAGGTCAAGTCAAGGTCAAGTCAAGGTCAAGACAAGGTCAAGTCAAGGTCAAGTCAAGGTCAAGTCAAGGTCAAGTCAAGGTCAAGTCAAGGTCAAGTCAAGAACAAGTCAAGGTCAAGTCAAGATCAAGTTAAGGTCAAGTCAAGGTCAAGTCAAGGTCACGTCAAGGTCACGTCAAGGTCAAGTCAAGGTCAAGCCAAGGTCAAGTCAAGGCCGGGTCAAGGTCAAGTTAAGGTCAAGTCAAGGTCAAGTCAAGGTCGGGTCAAGGCCAAGTTAAGGTCAAGGTCAAGTCAAGGTCAGGTCAAGTCAAGGTCAAGTCAAGGTCAAGCCAAGGTCAAGTCAAGGTCAAGCCAAGGTCAAGCCCAGGTCAAATCAAGGTCAAGTCAAGGTCAAGTCAAGGTCTAGTCAAGGTCTAGTCAAGGTCAAGCCAAGGTCAGGTCAAGTCAATGTCAAGGTCAAGCCAAGATCAGGTCAAGTCAAGGACAAGTCTAGGTCAAGTCAAGGTCAAGTCAAGGTCGAGCCAAGGTCAAGTCAAGGTCAAACCAGGTTCCAGCCAAGGTCAACCCAAGGTCAACCCAAGGTCAAACCAAGGTCAAGTCAAGGTCAAGTCAAGGTCAGGTCAAGGTCAGGTCAAGGTCAAGGTCAAGTCAAGGTCAAGTCAAGGTCAAGTCAAGGTCAAGTCAAGGTCCAGTCAAGGTCAAGTCAAGGTCAAGTCAAGGTCAAGTCAAGGTCAAGTCACGGTCAAGTCACGGTCAAGTCACGGTCAAGTCACGGTCAAGTCAAGGTCAAGTCAAGGTCAAGTCAAGGTCAAGTCAAGGTCAAGCCAAGGTCAAGCCAAGGTCAATTCTAGGTCAAGTCAAGGTCGAGTCAAGGTCGAGTCAAGGTCAAGTCAAGGTCAAGTCAAGGCCAAGTCAAGGTCAAGTCAAGGTCAAGTCAAGTACAAGTCAAGGTCAAGTCAAGGTCAAGTCAAGTTCAAGTCAAGGTCAAGTCAAGTCAAGATTAAGTCAAGGTCAAGGTCAAGTCAAGGTCAAGTCAAGGTCAAGTCAAGGTCATGTCAAGGTCAAGTCAAGGTCAAGTCAAGGTCAAGCCAAGGTCAAGCCAGGGTCAAGCCAAGGACAAGTCAAGGTCAAGTCAAGGTCAAGTCAAGGTCAAGCCAAGATTAAGCCAAGGTCAAGCCAAGGTCAAGCCAGGGTCAAGCCAAGGTCAATTCAAGGTCAAGGTCAAGTCAGGGCCAAGTCAAGGTCAAGTCAAGGTCAAGGCCAAGTCAAGGTCAAATCAAGGTCAAGTCAAGGTCAAGTCAAGGCCAAGTCAAGGTCTAGTCAAGGTCAAGTCGAGGACAAGTCGAGGTCAAGTCGAGGTCAACTCGAGGTCAAGTCGAGGTCAAGCCGAGGTCAAGTCGAGGTCAAGCCGAGGTCAAGTCAAGGTCAAGTCAAGGTCAAGCCAAGGCCAAGCCAAGGTCAAGTCAAGGTCAAGTCAAGGTCAAGTCAAGGCCAAGCCGAGTTTCAAGCCAAGGTCAAGCCAAGGTCAAGTCAAGGTCAAGTCAAAGTCAAGTCAAGGTCAAGCCAAGGTCAAGCCAAGGTCAAGTCAAGGTCAAGTCAAGGTCAAGTCAAGGTCAAGTCAAGGTCAAGTCAAGGTCAAGTCGAATTTGCTAGAAAATTCTAGAACTGGATGAGTCATAGTACAAAGTCTAATTCTTGTCTTTTCTGGAACATTCTAGAACTTGATTACGGTGGCGTTGGTGGTGGTGATGGTGGTGGCGGTGATGGTGGCGGTCTAATTCTTGTTTTTTCTGGAACATTGAACTTGATTACGGTGGCGGTGGTGTTGGTGGTGGTCAAGTCAAGGTCAAGTCGAATTTGCTAGAAAATTCTAAAACCGGATGAGTCATAGTACAAAGTCTAATTCTTGTCTTTTCTGGAACATTCTAGAACTTGATTATGGTGGCTGTGGTGTTGGTGGCGGTAGTGGTGGCGGTGATGGTGGCGGTGGTGGTATTGATGTGGCGGTGGTGGTGGTGATGGTGGTGGTGACGGTGGTAGTGATGTGGTGGTAGTGATGTGGCGGTGGTGGTAATGATGGCGGTGGTGGTGGAGGTGGTGGTAGTGATGTGGTGGTGGTGGTGGTAGTGTGTGTGTGGTGGTGGTGTGGTGGTAGTGGTGGTGGTGGTAGTGATGTGGTGGTAGTGATGTGGCGGCGGTGGTGGTGGTGATGTGGTGATGTGTGTGGTGGTGGTGGTGGTGTGTGTGGTGGTGGTGGTGGCGGTAGTGATGTGGTGGTAGTGATGTGGCGGTGGTGGCGGTGATGTGGTGGTGGTGGTGGCTGGCCCAGACGCCCTGTATTCTATCTACTCGTAGCTTTTAGTAATTCATATTTTAAAAAGTTTTAGAATAAGATTTAATCAATAAAAATATGGGGTGGGGGAAATGGTATAAATACGGAAGCGTGTGCTAACATTAGTCATTCTGTTACAGAAACTTGAATGAGCAACATGTCTCTCTTTGGTGATTTAGTGCAGTATATATCTGCTCTGCTTAGATTAGTGCAGACTTCACATGATGATGTCATACTTATGAATGGTTTTCGTGAATGCCGAATGGGGATTCGTCGTATAAACACTGCGATTGGAAATGCTAAATCCGTTGGTGAGAAGCAGAAGCTATTGGCTTCGTTGGCAAGCATTAAATCTATGCGCTCGCAATTCAAAGTAGCCCAGAAAAAAGGGGCAGGACTTAAAACTGAAAAAACTGCTAAAAGTAGAGTACATTGGGAAGATTCCATCTCGGCCTTTAAAGGACGTATTAGGAATGGATTAATAAGCATTCTAAAGCATAAGGATATTGGAACATTTCTAATAGACTGTAAAAGTCTTTTCAAAAGAAGAATCCAGAACGCTTTGAAAATGGATGAAGCTATAAAAGTTAACACAGCATTCTGTGGGGAGTTTGAAATTGCAACTGGTGCCAAGCTTATGCAAGAATATAAATATTTCACTACATCTAATGCCGCCATCTTCAGAGACACCGATCTAGATAAATGGTTTATGGAAAAAGTTATGGAACCATTAGTGACACAGTTGGAGGAATTCCAAGAACGAGACAGCGGGTGGTGTTAGCAAAATATAATTAATTTGGGGATTAACATCAACAAATATAATCCCCTGCGAGGATCTTCGTATATTGAGCTGCCGCTTGAGATCAAACAAAAACATGCATGTATCAATGTGAAGAATAACGACCAAGCTTGCTTTGCATGGAGCATAATGGCTGCGTTACATCCGGTCGAACGACACCCTCAAAGAGTGTCCAAATATCTCCACTACTCTGAAAAATTGAACTTAAAAGGAATTCAGTTTCCGATGACTCTTAATCAGATCGAGAACTTTGAGTCTCAAAATGACATATCAATTAACGTCTACGCCTTAAAATTGAAGAAGCACAAGTTCACTACCGTTCCTATATTGGTATCGGAGAATAAGAAAAATAGACATGTGAATCTCCTAATGATTCATAACCAATATTATGATGAAGATATGGAATGCTTTATACATATCGATGGATCTGAAACATTCAACACCCATTATGTATGGATAAAAGACTTGAGTCGGCTGGTGTCATCACAACTTAATTCTGATCATGCCAAGAAACACTTTTGTGATCGCTGCCTACACTACTTTAATACTGAAGAAAAATTGTGTAATCATATTATTGACTGCAAAATGAAACAATTATGTGTGCCTCGACTGCCTACAGAAGAATACAAGATCCTTCGTTTCAAGAATTTCAAAACAAAGTTAAAGTGCCATTTATTGTATATGCAGATCTGGAATGTATATTGAAGTCTACCGGAATGGTAAAGAAGTACCAAGAACATGTGCCATATAGTGTTGGATATTATGTGAAATGTGACTATGATGACTCATTATCATTTTATCGGTCATATCAGAGTGAAGATTGTGTGAAGTGGTTTACTATGGAGCTACGTCAGTTTGCAGAAGACGTTGAGACGGTATTTTTATGTCCCTATGATATGTCTCCGTTGACACGAGAACAAGAAGTTGCATTTACGACTGCAACACATTGTTTTATTTGTGAGAAGCCGTTCTGTCCAGTAGACAAAAAAGTTCGTGATCATAATCATTTAGTACCGACTAATAATTACAGAGGACCAGCGCACGAGAGTTGTATTATCAAGTATCAAGATTCTCGTACAATTCCGATAGTTTTCCACAACTTGAGTGGTTATGACAGCCATTTCATAATTAAAAGTATTGCTGTAGATTTGGATGGCCGTGTGGAAGTGTTACCAGTAACAAAGGAAAAATATATCTCCTTCACAAAATATATTCCTGAGAACCTGATCAGCTACAGATTCATCGATAGCTTCCGCTTTATCAGCTCATCCTTAGAAACATTGGCTTCATATCTAAACGAATATCCGTTATTAAAAAATGAATTTTCTAGATTGACAAATGAGAAGTTTGAATTATTAACTAAAAAAGTTGTATACTCATATGATTTTATCGATTCGTTTGAAAAGTTGGGTTACACTTCACTACCTAGTCAATAAGAGTTTTACAATAAGCTAGAAGGTGGAGGAATTAGGAAGAAACAGTATGCGCACGCACAAAAAGTGTGGGAAACATTTAATATTCAAAACCTGGGGCAGTATTCTGACTTATACCTTACGACCGATGTGATGCTATTGGTTGAAGTTTTTGAATAATTTCGTACGAGTTGTTATTTAACTTATGGACTAGACCCCGCCCACTATTATACCCTTCCAGGGTTCACTTGGGATGCGATGTTAAAGCATACTCATCAAGAACTTGAGTTGTTGACAGATATCGATCAGCTATTGTTTATAGAAAAGGGGATACGTGGAGGACTTAGTCAAGAGTGTTCGGAACGGCGTGCATCGGCAAACAATAAATATTTACCAACGTATGATCCTTCCAACTCCGATGTGTATCTTATGTACTATGACGTTAATAATCAATATGGATGGGCGATGAGCCAGCCCTTACCCTACGGAGGATTTGAATGGGTGGACACCAACATCGACGTGACATCAGTTCCTGATAATGCGAATGATGGCTATATCTTGGAGGTGGATTTGGAGTATCCGGAATCCATACATGACTTGCATAAGGACATGCCATTCTGTCCTGAACATATTGATCCGAAGACTGGAAAACCGCCTGTATCAAAAACTCAAACTACCAAATTAATGGCTACACTAAACGCTAAAAGAAGATATGTGATCCACTACAGGAATCTGAAACAGGCTTTAGAAAATGGACTTAAACTAAAAGCTATTCACAGGGTGCTGAAATTTAAACAAAACTGCTGGCTATAATCTTACATTGATCTCAATACTGACCTTCGGAAACAAGCAAGGAACGAGTTTGAGAAGAACTTGTTCAAGCTAATGAACAATGCTGTTTTTGGGAAAACGATGGAGAACAAGTGAAAACATTGTAATGTGAAACTTGTGCAAAACTGGGAAGGTAGATATGGAGCCGAAGTCTGGATATCCAGCCCGTTATTCAAAAATGTTACAATTTTCGATGAAAGCCTTGCGACTGTTGAACTTCTTTAATCGGAAGTATTTTTCAATAAGCCTATATACGTTGCAATGTGCATCCTTGATATGGCCAAGTTGACAATCTATGATTTCCACTATGGATATATGAACGCCGCCTTTGGAGATGGGTGCCGAGTTCTTTACACAGATACAGATAGTCTAATTTATAAAATAGTAAATCTGGATCCTTATGAGACTATGAAGCGGGACTGTTTGCAACGCTTCGATACTTCCGACTATCCTTCCAACAACATTTATGGAATTCCGCTATTTAACAAAAAAGTATTGGGTATGATGAAGGATGAAAATAATGGACGTCTTATGACAGATTTTATTGGGTAAAACAATCAAAAAGATGTATGCTACAAGAATTTTTAAGACAGCTGAGGAAGAAGAAACTGAACTCTTACGAGAAGAGGAAGAATCACCTGACATCCGAGACTTTGGTATTACAAAGAAAATTAAAGGGATTAAAAGATCAGTGATAAAGAATAGAATCACTTTTGAGGATTATGTTGATTGTATCGAAGATTACAAGGAAGTATTTGTAACGCAGAATCTAATTCAATCATCCAAGCACCAAGTCCACACTATCGCTCAGGAGAAGATCGCCCTAAGCCCGCACGATGATAAACGCCACTTGCTTCCTGGTTCATATGCAACACTAACTGTTGGACATTATTGAATTATGGAGCAAGAGGAAATATAATACTTATTGCAAATGTAGAATATTGATTGTAAATATATTATCCTCAATAAAATTTTATATAGTTTAGTGTTATTCTATTCTTAAAAACTGAATGTAATAGACGTCGTGGGTGTTGGTTGAAAAGTAACCTGAATTGACCCTCAATTTCTCATGGGGATTTCAATGTATGGTACAAAAATGACCAGAACGGACCTTAGATTTTCTTATGGGATTTAACATGGAGAAAACCGGTTTTTTGGGCTAGAACGAAGGTAGCTTACCTACTCAACATATACCTTGTTGAGACCACATGTGTTAGCCTGCGATTCTTGGACAAACAAGTGACGTTAGCAAACTTCCAGATCTGCATTTTACAAAAGCGTAAGCCTGAGCTTCTTCTTTTGAATTAATGACGAATTAAATGCATTACAGCGTATTATACTGGAGCATTATAGGGAACTATTTTCATCAACTTGTTGTGCAATCCATCGAAGTAAATCGAAACATAAAATCAATCCATAAAACGAGCTATTGAATGTGCATCTTTTTTGACTCTTTTTTAGCTTATCTTAAAGCGAGATTATCTATTGGTAAACTGAGAAATTAAAACGCGATATCTGAACTTGTAAATTTGTAACCTTATAAACTGTGAATCGGTCAGATCAAATTTGCTAAATATGTGAATTCTCGAAATCAAAAATTAATCGGTGAGCGCTACAATAAAATATTGTAGTCCACCTTAATAATTATTTAACCTTTTTACCATTATCAGAAACAAACAAAAGTCAAGTGCATTCAGCACTTGATTACGCTGCCACGTTTAAGGCGACGCGTAGATCGCTAGTCCGGACCTTATTGAGACGCATGGTGCTTCTAACTGCAGCGAGTGGTCGAGCCAGACTGATCCTACCGTCGACGGAATGCGCACAATGCCCAAAAATAGTCTGACATTGGAAATGCAGTTCAAATGATCAACGTTACCAAATAGAGTTTATATTGTTATTATTAATTAATATATGACGCGTGATTGGACTATTCCGTACTGATCTGAACATTTATTAACATCCTGAAATTAATTGTTTATTTGAATAAACTATGCAGTGTATTTTATAATTAAAATTATAAGCTTTTACAATCGTTTCTGCTCTTTTTATGAAGTAGTTTATTAAATTATCTATTTGTTCAATGCACATCTTTCTTATATCCATAAATTCTCTTCCCCCATTTTTTATTGAGAGTGAATCTTTCTATAGCTAGTTGATGTGGCGCGTCGAGTGCGTTTAGGGCGGGAGGCAGAGTGGTAGGGTGGGGTGGGGTGGGAGGAGACAGGTAGGTGGGTGGTTGGGCGGGTGGGTGCGTGCGTGCGCGTGTTTTGTGTGTGTGTTGTGCGTACATTTGTATGTTTCAAGGTCAAGTAAATGTCGTTACTGTGTTTCTGTTATTTTAAGTAGGCGGTTGGGTTGTGAGTTTGTTGATGCTAGTAGTTTGAGATCGTAAATTATTTTGTGAGGGTGTGTTGTTTAGTGTGTGCGATTGTGGGTTTATTGCTAGACAGAAACAGAAAGTACTTAGGGGATCCCCATGGTAAATTCCTCTTCTCATTTCTATTGGCTTTGTTCTTATGTTATATGTTTATTTTTATGATTAGTGTTGTGTTTCAGTTTTCATTATTGTATCTAGGAATTTTATAAGTATTGTGTTTGCTTTATATATTTGTAGTATGTGTGTTAACTGTGAGTGTGGTATGCTATAATTATTTTGCGTAGTAGTGTAAAGCTCTTCTTAAATTTTTGCTTGGTGTGTTATTTCTGTGTCTAGTACTATCAATTACTCTTTGCACCATCGTGTTTGTTTGTTGTATCCTTTTATTCGTCGTGTATTATGTTTTGTGTCGCGTGTGTGACTAGTTTTGTGTTATTATGGATGCTAGTATTTTGTATATTGTTAGTAGGCATGTTATTGGGTGACATTTTGATGGGTTTTTCTGTCTTTCTCATCTTTTGGTTTGAGATATGTTATTTCTTCTGTTAATTTGTGTGGTGCGTGCGTGCGTGCGTGCGTGCGTGCGTGCGGGTGTGTGGGTGTGGGTGTGGTGTGGGTGTGTGTGTGTGTATGTATGTATGTATGTATGTATGTATGTATGTATGTATGTATGTATGTATGTATGTATGTCGTGTGTGTGTGCGCGCGCACGTGCGCGCGCGCGCGTGTGTGCGTGTGTGTGTGTGTCGTGAATTTTTTTCAGCCAGAAGTTTGTTATTTTGTCATTGCCAGGTGCTTTCCAGTTGTGCGGTTTGTTAATGGTTTGTCTGATTTCTTCGTATGTGATGGTTATTTCTTGCATTTGTTTTGTGTTGTATTTGTTTGTTTCTTTTTGGATCCATTGTACGTGCTGTTTGTGTTGTGTTGGATTCCATCATAGATTGTTCCAAAAGTATTCGGTTGTTACGTTATTCGAGGCAGCCACGTTGGGCGCCAAATTTATGCTACGTTGGCTCGTAGCCGTGCGTAACACAAAGAAAATCAAAGAAATGACCGGGCTCAATCGGAGATTAGGGGGGGTTGTAGAAAGCAGACCAACATATAATGTACGCGGCTGTAAGGAATTAGTAACAATACCTGCAATAAAAAAAATTAGAATAGCAAACCTGCAATAAAAAAAATTAGTCCTGCAAACCTGAAATAAAGAAAAAGCATAGCATGCTGATCGAGCATAGATTGTTCAGTACTTTGTAGAATGTAAAAAAAACTGTTTGGATAATCTATATAATATAACAACGGTAAAAGCAATACAACAATTTTTAGTACAAAGTGAGGTAATATTGGGGAGTAGTAGAAACGTTTCCTCACACACCAATTAAACATAAATCAGACAAAATTTTAACAAAAGATAAATAGGTAAGACACAATTGATATGAGTAATTCAGTAGTATTGATTTTTTTCCTTTCTTTTTTTCTTAATAGCAGGCAAGTCTATTGTAAAAGGTATCAGAACGACGAAGATATGGCAAAACAACGGACAGATATTTAAAGTAATAACAAGTAGGAAATAGTTTAACTTACAAAAAGTCCTTCAGTAACGCTTCCTTGCAGCTGAAGTGTGGGATTCACGATGTCCTGCACTAACGAAGCACTTCACCCTTGACTGTGAGGGTGTTGATGGAATTTCTCACCCTTTACACTAATCACACCTACGTATTTCACTGGTGTTAGCAGCAGACATTATCAGGCGACGGAACTATGTAGCATTGATAAATTCTTGTTAATTCTATTTCCTGAGACAATAATTTCGAAATATTTTGTAGCACAAATCGTAAAAAAAAATGGTAATAAAAATTTAGAATCGCGGGCCTTCAAGGCACGATGTAATGCATTAAACTAACAGTAACGTGAGGTGTTTTATTTGCTACCTATGGTAACAAAGAAAAATCTAATGCTTTTGAATAACGAAATTTGCGCAACAATGATCTATTTTAGATTCTTTGGGGTTAGAAAATTCAGAAACTACAGTATCAACTGTCTTTACATGTGAATGAGATATCTGTTTATAAGAAGCAACCTTTTTTTCTACTAAACCTGCTACAACTGTATCATTATTTTTTTTAAGCACTCAAGCTTAAAACTGTATTTAGATAATCCAAAGTATGCAGTACTCTGATTAAAAAAAGGAGGCCACGAAATCTAGATCGCACACACAGTTCAAATATAAAAAGACAAATCAACAAAAAAACACAATTAGTAAAGCAACGCGTATCACTAAGTCAATGCTCCGTAAAACAAGCACGTGCGGTCGAGTCAAACACGTTCGACTATAAAGCATACTTTCTTCAAAAGTAATCAGAACTACACTTTCTACAGTTAATATACAACTTTTATTTTACAAGAAAAACAACTAAAATCGCGCCGTGCTTGTTCATGAACAATTCGAAAATTGATACCGCATTAATTTTCACTATTGTCAAAGCAAAAAAAGAAACAGTATTTTCAACGTAATTAACATATAGGAACAAAGAACAAACTACAACTACCCATCTGTTTATACCAACTCGTTGCTATTACAACCTCTTATCGTCTATTATCTAGACTTGTATATCCACATAAGCAACAAAATTTATACGAACGGCAAGACAAGAACGATGCAATCCACTCATTATAATACGACGCATTCGCCAACGAGTTAATAAATATAAAATATAGAAATAGTAATTGCACAAATGTATTTACGAATTGGGAAAAAGCGTAAAATGTTAAGCTATAAAAATGCACGTTACACGGTGTCTATTATGTTTCGTGGGTTGTAAGCTGTGATTTCGGTTTTGTCTTAAGTTTGGTAGAATTTTCTTTGGTTTTGGATGAATAGTTTGTTTTGTTCTTTCCTGTTACCACCTTTTTTTTTGGTATCTTCGGAGTCTTTTCGCTAGTGCTTGTAATTTTTGTTTCTTTTTGTTTACTTGTTCTATTGCTTTCTATTTCGGTATTTGTTCTATTACTTTTAGTTTCTTTTGTGAGATTTTTTTTATGTATTGTGTTAGATGTCCTATGTCTGTGCTCAGTTTTAGTATTTTGGTTTGTTTTTTATCTTGCCATTTTGGTATTGTTTGTATTTTTTCTTTGTTGTCTGTAGATTGTTTTTGTTCTGTGTAATTTCATGTTGTAGTGAGTGCTCCCGTGCAGATTGATTGTTATTACTCTTCCATAGATCTTTCGTTTTGGATTTTGTTTCCTATGATTGTTTTCATGTGCACAGTTTCAGTATTTATCATTTTTGCGGTTCCCTGGCGTAGTTGGTACGCGTGTGACTACTACGCTCAAGGTTCCGGGTTCTAATCTCGACATGGTTTGCTTGAAAAACGTTAGACCAGCATTTTTCACAAAAATACGTTTGCATGGGAGGTAAAATGGAAGTTCCGTGTGTGTGTTGTCACGTACGTTAAATATCCATACCTTGTTTGGAACAGCAAAGGTTCGATAAAATTTAAAATTTTCCAGGTGAAAACCCCGTTTCCTGGCCAATGTAGTACCTTCGGATAGAACATTGGAAATTTGAATGTAATGTATTTATCTTCGTCATCTTGTTTTTTGTGTATGAACGGTTTTGGTGCCATTGTTTATATCTTTGAAGTCTATTTATGTTATTTCAGATTTTTTTCCACTTCTGTGAGTTCTTTTTTTTGTGTCTTGTGTTAGTTCATGTGGCGCGTTGTGGGTTTATATGTTTTTCTTTCTGGTTGTTGTGTTTCCCTATGTCTTCTTGTGTTTCGTTTCTTTTGTATGTTTGCTTTTTGGTGTATGTTCCTGTTTCATCGTTGTTTTGTAGTTTTTGTTGTACTTGTTCTTTTATGTAGTCTAGTTTTGGTTTTGGTATTCTATTGTTTTGTCTTATTATTCGTACTTGGTCTGAGAGTTTTTGTTCTGTGTTTTGGGTATTTGTTTGTGAATGCCGTGTGTAGTAGAGATCTATAATTTGTTAAATTTGTATCGCAGTTGATTGTTTGGTAATAATGTAGAACGAGGTATTGGTTGATTTCGTCCGACCATCTCATTCAGAGTAATTCACCCGCATAACGCCTCTATTCGGATTTTCAATTATATTTGTGGCTGATGTGTTTTTTTGGTCGGGTGGGTTTCTTGTACGACATCTCTGATCTTGGTGTCGTGTGGTTTCTGTTCTTTTTTATTTAAATTTGTCGCTTTTTCGCGAGTGCCGCATTAGTGATAATCCACTTGAGCAGCGTTGCATTGCCCTGGTAAGGCTAATTACTGTAGGCTGTTGCTTGGTGCCCTACAGGCATCCGCTTATCACACCGTTCTGACCTCCGGTGCCATGCAGCCTTTGACACGTATTGCTCTACAGCTTAGTTTGAGTTTTTCTATATCTAAAAGGAAACAGGAATTCGATGGGGTGAAAAGAGGAAGAGAAAGGGCTTTGGATAGGATGGGATGGGTGTTGATAGAAAATAAGGGTGGGACCACGGACAGTTGAGCTCGGGTATTTTGGGATTGCCATATTTGTACCTGTTTGAAAACCAACAGATCCCTGACGGGATTTTATTATTATTGTTTATACTATTATTATTATTATTATTATTATTAACATTAATATTGACGTTATTATTATTATTAGTATTATTATTAATTTATTATCCAACCGAAAAACTCAATTACAGGATAACAGGATAATCATAGCATCATAGGGTAATTAGAATGAAAACACATTTGTCAGCCCACACGTGAAGGTGCTGTACACTGTAGAAATCTACTCTACATTTAATTTTCCAATTCTCCACCCGATGGTACTACATTGGCCAGGAAGCGAGTTTTTTACCTGGAAATTTTTCTGAACCCTTACTGTTCCAAGCAGGTAGGGATCTTCAACGTGCGTGACAACACTCACACACGGGACCTCCATTTTACCTCACATCCGAACGAGGGCGTACTTTTGTGAAAAATGCTCACCTAACATTTTTCAAGCGGACCGTGTCGGGATTTGAACCCGAGACCTTGGAGATGGTAGTCACACGCATACCAACTACACCACGAAGCCGCCTGTACAAATCTACCGTTGTTCATAGGACTAGTGTGAGGAATGTAGTTTTGACTCATTTGGGCAGCTCGTTATAAAGGAAGTATAGTTGCTGTTTTAGGTGACTATGAAGATCTTGGGTTAAAGCTCAATGATTTCTAGGGTTTTGAAATATGACTGCGCTGTTTTCAGTTGCTGATCATATTCTATCGATTTGCCTACAAAATATATGCATCTTTTGTTTACTTCCTTACGTTTTACGTATGTGGGGAATACTGAAAATACTACCGTATCTACATTTTATTCTGTCGAAAAGTTGAAATGATATTAATTTACTCACCTATTTAACGAGATCGGTTATAAATTGTAAAAATATTCTTTTATAAGAATTTTAATGTAAATTGTAATACTTCCATTTTCGACGCTGTTCTTATGAATTTCGTGACGTTTATCAAGCTAGCTAGAAATGTTACGTTTATAATTAGTAATCTAAAGGCTTTCAGTAGCTTGTGGTTTTTAAAGGTTAATATTTACATTCCTTTTAACAAGATAATTGCTGAAAGTCTGTTTTAATTCAGAGTATAACGTCGAGATAAAATTCTAAATGGAGTGAGTATGCAAACCAAGTTATATAAATCCCGAATACTTATATAACTTTGACTACAATTTGCGTCTCGATCTAGAACAGCTTTGCCTACAGCTTATGGACAATATATATTCAGTTGTAATGCTTTCGGTTCGCATCGGTCGTAGTGGGTAAGAAATATTTCCTAGAGGTTTCAAAAAGCGTATATGTATAATAATACTTAAATAGGGTATGATTTTAATTCTTGGAAGTGTTTATGTGGTAATGTTTTTGAATTAAGAGCTAACAAGCTAACATCGCTAAGACATCGAAGTACAATTCGAAAAGTTGATGGTTCATATGCTGGCTTCAACTGTTTTTCTTCTTTCAATTACTAGCCCAATTTGAAATCATCATTTAGACTTTGCACAAAAGTCAAGGTTATTATTTCATCTTATTAACTAATATCATAGTCAACATGAGCAATTTATTTAACCATTTATCTGTATATAGGACATTGAGAACATATTTTGAAAGGCACTTCATAATGGATTATTAGCTACGTTTAACGCATAAAGCATGGTGCTAAAAGAAAATTTCAATTATTATTTAATAACGGAAAATCGTATATTAAATATTCTAAAAGAAAAATTTTATTTAATAACTGAAGAATCGTATTTTAAATATTCTAAAAGAATTTCCACTTATATTTAATATCAAAAAGTTGTCTTTTATGTGAAAACGTGTTGGCTTAATTAATTTCAATTATTGACAAGTTCAAATTATTAAATCGAAGTATATCCAATGTAAAATATTTTGGAAGGCGACTAGTATATTCAGGAAAGTACGAGAAGATACCAGAACGTATGACGTAAAAAGTCGGATTGTATTTAAGCGGATGCGCGCAGCATAAAATTAATCAATACTTGTTGAAACGTCGTCAATGAATGTGCTATTGATATAGTTATCATACGTTACGAATTAATTTCGTACGTAAAACGGGCAATATTTGGCAGCAAAGTTGCTATTTAGAATACATTATTTTAAATTGCAAGATTTACAATTTTAATACTTCATCAAAGAACTTTTAAGACTGAACTTTGATTCAGGAAATCAAAGTTGCAGATCAATTTTGCAATTTAAGAGGAAATTCGTATTGCTTAAGCCATTTTAAAGGAATCTGGAACATTGGCATTGATCTATGACAAATGGATAATCGTTAAATTTTCTCCTTTGGTAAGCAAACATCCTAAATTAACTCAGACAAGTCAACTTTTCATCTAACATATTCCAGATAATAAAACTCTACCTGACATCCCTATTAGCCACTCTGAAAACCAACTACCACGCTGTTACCAAACCTTTCACTCAAGGATCTTCGCAGTGCTTTCGCCTTTCCACCACCTTTTGGAACAAAAGCATCTTATTATCGGATGCGACTCCAACTCACACCATACGGTATGGGGCAGCGTTGACACAAACCCTCGAGGAAAAGTACTACTCGATATGTATCGAGTAAGAATCTGGAGATTCTTAACTTGGGCAGCGAATCCACGTTTGTGACATCTCGCTTTCAGACAGTCATCGACTTAACCCTGGCATAAGCAGGCATTTCAGGACCTCAAATTCACCTGTAAGGTCGGGTGGTTGAATATTGAAGGACCAACTTATGGCAAGGAAGGCATCACAATGGGCCTACTTGGAGGCCTAAGTGCGTGTGGCATGTGCCACTCTTCTCAATTAAATCAATCAATATCCTACAGAAATCCTGGTCAAATATATGAGAATCCGTTTTCATTCTGCTCAAAAAAAGCCCTAATATCCGGTACGTTCCCCAACGGTCTAAACACAGCGTACATAGCTTTCATTTTATAAAACCCAACAAACCACACGACGATCTCAAATCTTACCTTCCGACTGCCCTACTCTCCATTGTAGACAAGCTTCTTGAAACAATAATTCTTAAAAACTTGAATCTCACATAGAGCAACATTTACTTTTCTCACCAAACCAGCAGTGCTTCAGAAAAAGACAGTGCAGAGTAATCCATTACCTCTCTTATATCTACGCTGAAATAATACCAGTTAAAATACGTACTAGCCGTCTTCATAGACTTCCGCTCCGCCCTTGACCTCTTTTGCTGTGCAAACATTCTAAATTAACACAAACAAGTCAACTTTTTATCTAACATATTCCAGATAATAAAACTCTACCTGACATCCCTATCAGTCACTCTGAAAACCAACTAGCACGCTGTTATCAAACCTTTCACTCAAGGATCTACGCAATGCTTTCGCCTTTTCACCACCTTTTGGAATAAAAAGCATCTTATCATTGGATGCGACTCCAACGCACACCATACGGTATGGGGCAGCGTTGACACAAACCCTCGAGGAAAAGTACTACTAAAGTACATATCGAGTATGAATATGGAGATTCTTAACTTGGGCAGCAAACCCTCGTTTGTGACATCTCGCTTTCAAACAGTTATCGACTTAACCCTGGCATAGGCAGGCATTTCAGGACCTCCAATTCACCAGTAAGGTCGGGTGATCGAGTATTGAAGGACCAACTTATGGCAAGGAAGGCATCACAATGGGCCCACTTGGAGGCCTAAGTGCGTGTGGCATATGTCACCCTTCCTAATTAAATCAATCAATATCCTACAGAAATCCTGGCCAATTATATGAGAATCCGTCCTTATTTTGCTCAAAAAAAAAACCCTAATATAGGGTACGTTCCCCAACGGTCTAAACGCAGCGTCCATATCTCTCATTTTATAAAACCCAACAAACCACACGACGATCCCAAGTCTTATCTTCCGACTGCCCTACTCTCCACCTTAAACAAGCTTCTTGAAACAATAATCCATCCAAAACTTCAATCCCACATAGAACAACATTCACTTTATTCACCAAACCAGCATGGCCTTAAGAGTAAACCATTTTCTCTCTTATATCCACGGTCAAATAATACCAGTTAAAATACGTACTAGCAGTTTTCATTGACTTCCGCCCCGTCCTTGACCTCCTTTGGTGAGCAAACATCCTAAATCAACTCAAACAAGTCAACTTTTCATCTAATATATTCTAGATAATAAAATTCTATCTGATATTTCGATCAGCCACTCTGAAAACCATCCACCACGCTGTTACCAAACCTTTCACTCAAGGATCTTTGCAATGCTTTCGTCTTTCTACCACCTTTTGGAACAAAAAGCATCTTATTATCGGATGCGACTCCAATGCACACCATACGGTATGGGACAGCGTTGACACAAACCCTTGAGGAAAAGTGCTACTCGAGTACATATCGAGTAAGAATCTGGAGATTCTTAACTTGGGCAGTGAACACAAGTTTGTGACATTTCCCTTTCAGACAGTCACCGACTTAACCCTGGCATAGGTAGGCATTTCAAGACCTCAAATTCACCTGTAAAGTCGGGTGGTTGAGTATTGAAGGACCAACTTAGGGTAAGGAAGGAATCACAATGGGCCCACTTGGAGGCGTAAGTGCATGTGGCATGTGCCACCCTTTCCAATTAAATCAATCAATATCCTACAGAAATCCTGGCGAATTATATGAGAATCCGTCCTCATTCTGCTCAAAAAGAAAACTTAATATCCGGTACATTCTCCAACGGTCTAAACACAGCGTCCATCACTTTCATTTTAAAACTCAACAAATCACACGATGATCCCAAATCTTACCTTTCGATTGTTCTACTCCCCACCTTAGACAAGCTACTCGAAATAGTAATCCTTCAAAAACTTCAATCCCACAGAGAACAACATTCACTTTTTTCACCAAACCTTCATGGTTTCAGAAAAGACACCAAAACAAGACCCATCTTTAATAACCTTATTAGTCTCTCCTCCACTCCGTAAGATTATCCAAATCCAACCATAGAATACTCCTACACCACATTGTAATCCCAATAATGAGATACGCCGCGGACTCCTAGTTTCTTATAACTACCGCTTCAAGTCGACGTTTACTAAGTGCCATCATCCGTCCATTTCTCCTATACGCCTCGAGAGCCTATCGAATCGCCTCCACAGCCTCCCTATACGAACTACTTTTGATTTCGCCCCTAGACATCCTCCTATACTCCATTGTTCAATTTCGCAACCTCAAAATCCATCTCCCGATCTATCTGCACAATAGAATCCTTACCTACGGTAACACCGCACCCAATTCCTTATAGCACCAAATCCTACATAACTCTACAATCTACACATGGGAGGATTACTGACCCTATCCAACCGCGGCAGACACACTTTCGAAATATTTGCGTCCATTTCAAACATTCCTCAACTTATTCCTCTATCCACCAGCGCAACAATTTATTTCCTGACCGACCATGGAAACTTTCGAACAAAGTGCATTCCTTTAACCTCATTACTTCCTCTTTTTTGCCTGTGTGCTCCGCTATCAGAATTCGGAACTCTTGCACATTTCATATACTAGTATCCAAACATAATCCACTTCTAAGCTCGCTTCAAAACATCAATTAACCACGATCCCTATATCCGTCTCCCAAACTACCCAAAGGAACTAAACACCTTTAAGGAAATCATTTCCCCTTAACCTCTCACACTACGGCAAGAACATACACCAGCAGACAAACTCCATTCTCCCACCCTAGCTTAATTATCACAACTTTGCAGAAACTCATTTATATCACAGTATTTTAGAACAATACAACCTTTTCAATCAGCACAAAGCAATAGACCATAGAAGGCGACAAACAGATAGTAGAAGAAAACAAGAGCAAAAGAACAAGCACATCTACCAATGAATTTACTTATGCTTAATTGGAATGCACAAATTGGGTAAAACCTTGGCCAAGGTATACTTCAAAACACTCATCATCATTAGATCTTTAGTCCTGGAACTGGTTATACTCATACCTCCATTGTTTCCTATTCTGAGCTAACATACTCATTTCCCTGAATTTTCCACAGCTTACATCTTTCACTATCTGCGTGCAATAGTCTGATCTACACACAAGAGATTGCCTTCACCAATAAAACATTAGAAAAAA
>JARFIW010000607.1:0-22737 GCA_036346225.1 Platerodrilus igneus | reverse complement strand
GTCATTGTAATAAAATGCAGAGGTTACTATTGAAGGGTGACTTGCGACTCGCATTTCAGTTATGCAGTAAATCGATCCAAATGAGTTAGATAGTTCATCATGGTTTGTATTTTCTACTTTTGTATGATTAAAACTAATTTTAATTGGTTTCCTTTAGCGCAACTCCGATATTGTTAGTTAACACAAAAATTGTTAGTTAACACAGAGATCTTTAATCAACATTGAAGTTTTTAGTTAACACAGAAATGTTTGGACAACACGGAAAGTTTATGGTTTATTAATGGCTATGCGTAACAGCTAATTTATAGCGTACAAATTGTATACGAATGGAAACCTAGTTAAGAGATTTCAACGATGGCTCTCCCCTAAGGTGGATTCCAATTTCTTATTTTTATGGTTCTGATCTTCAGGATATTGCCGTAACAATGTGGACAACGAGTTTTTGCTGTCATTATGCAGTATTAGAGGCGCACACAGGTTTCGAGTTTATCTACTAAAGAGTTTGTATCAATATGCACTCTACGTTCGAGGTAGGTAAGTCGATTTTCCTTTGTTATGAAAACCATCTGTTTGACGTACAATGCTAGTGGCTATTTGTGTTGAAATAGAATATATCCAAGGTTAAGTTGTAATCTTTGTAGCTTGAACTATTGAAAACTAATACCTTAATAATCACATTTAAATATTTAGACCTTTGAACTTTACACTAAATTAAATTTTTGCTTTATAGGATTGTTAACTAAAACAATCTGCTTAGGAACTTTGGTTATGAATCATACTGAATAGATTTTATTATTAGCATTTGCTTATTCGCGTTGATTATTTATCATACAGTTGAGTAGTTTCTTATACTTGATACCGTTTTTTAACAAGACTTAAAATTACTAAGTGAAAGATCCTATTGCATAAGAAATTTATTAAGAAATACGTAGTTTGACCAGTACTGGAAAAATGACAGAACTAATAATTTTGTTAATGAAATATATAATGCCTATTTACTTTAGAGTCTTTCATATAAACAAGACTATAAACAGAATTTGATAAAAGTAATTAAGCACTCAAAAAATTTATAGTAAATTCCTGTCAGTTTGAAACAAAAATTATCTTTAGTTAATATATGTCTTGTTCTCTAACAAGTCTAATTTTTTTATAACTTTAGAAGTGGTTAATCACATTTTAAGAGAAACTTAAGAGGTTGTGTTTATACTACCTCCCCATTTTTTTTTGGGATTCTATAAATCTTATATGAACCAAAGGTGCATAAATTTAGTAAGTAGAGTGTCCATGCACCAATGACCAGTAGCAAAATCTACAAGCACATATAAGTTGTCTGATTTATTGATTTTATTATTTTGAGACTCAAACTGCTGTCTCCAATGTAATTCTATGTGCTTTATTTTATTTCAGGATGAACATTTGTACCATCTGTGAATACAAATGCTTGTATTCCAATAACAGAATATATTCGTTGAGGTTCCTGAGTAGAGGAAAATCAAGAATCCGGCCACCTCATTTGCACCAGCATCCTCATTTGCACCCACATCTGGACCAAATAGTTTTCTTCGACTAACCATTTTTCATCTTTCGAGATAAATATATTTTAAATTTTTCATCTTTCGAGATAAATGAGCATCCACATTTCCACAAACGAGATAAACCTATTTTTAAGATTTTTTACCGCTAACATTCTGGACCAAATAGTTTTATTCGTATAACCAATGCATCTTTCAAGATAAAGCTATCTTGTTTGGTATCAATTAATATTAAAATTTTCTCAGCTACCCGAATCTTTAGGAATTTTTCAGATATCATCACCCCCCAGGGAGCTACCCCAATTTTAAGATTTCTTACCTGTAGCGACTTTTGAGCGTTCTTATAAATTTTTTAGTCATGCGATACATCTTGTTAGCTTAGAATTTTACGCAGAATTTGAATCTGCAAACAGATTTAAAATCGGACCACGCCTTGCGAAGTTACACTTTAAGCTCTCAAACCTCTAAATTTCGCCTTTGCTTTATAAGCAAAACTAACAAATAGTTTTATTCGTATAACCAATGCATCTTTCGAGATAAACCTATATTGTTTGGTATCAATTAATATTAGAATTTTCTCAGCTACCCGAATCTTTAGGAATTTTTTAGATAGCATCACCTCCAAGGGAGCTACCCTCATTTTAAGATTTCTTACCTGTAGCGACTTTTGAGCGTTCTTATAATTTTTTTTAGTCATGCAATACATCTTGTTAGTCTAAAATTTTACGCACATCCCGAATCTGCAAACAGATTTGCAATAGGACCACGCCCTGCAAAATTATACTTTATGCTCTCAAATTCTCTTTAAAATTTTTGCTCATTTATGACATATGCTTTAACCAATACAAAGAAGTAAGCACACAAAATTTTAATAATTTATTTACAGTTTAATAAACTAATCATTCCAATGTAATGTGTTTTAAATATCTAAATGGGAAGGTCAACTTTTGACGTAATGATCGCCTGGTTAATAATTAAGAAAGCGCATTTTGCTGGTATGAAATCTATGGAATTTCTCCTGTAATGAAAAGAAGAATGCATTCGTAATTTAAAATGATTCTACAACCTTCACTAGATACCAACCATGTTACATAGTGAATTACCGATTTAGATTCTAATAATAAGAAATTTTGTGTATGACATCATTAACTACCTAAATTTCGGAATTATCAAAATGTAATAAACCACATTAAGTATTAATATAGCAAAATATTTAAATTCAATATTTTCAAAACTTCCAATGTAGTATTAATTTGTAATTATTTGTTATCCAGCAAATATTCTAGATTCTTAACGAACATGTGAATCACATTTGAAAGCTGTTTATAATTTCTTCTCCAAACAAATGCGGTTATTACAATAGGAAAGTACGCTAAAATGCAAGTCAATTAACAACAATTTAATAGTGTTTACTGACCTACCTTAATTAGGTTGCTGTGCTATTAGGACCAGGGTATGCAGACTTTAACACCTCCATCTCGCACGCTTTACACGGATGTTGGTTGTTTCGTACAAGACCCTTTAACAACTGGCGGAGCTGAACGTTTACTGCTTAATGACATACCGTGCTGTTTTTCCTTGTGTCGCTGTGAGCTATTCTTGTAAAAGCGATACTGCAAGACCCAGACTTTAAGTACTTTGCTGCCGACGGATGTATAAGCTTAACCGTGGACGATGTTACACCACGACATTAAATGGCAGGCTTGAATATTTTCTTTGGAAACAATCGAAGATTGCCGAAGACACTCGAAGAGTGCACAAACGCGATCACTAAACCACAATTAATAATCGCCTTTATAGGTTTAACATTTCTACCATTACCCAATAACTGACTTTAATTTCTTATTGGAGAGAATTCTTATTCTCCCACGCACTGTTGCGTAGTTGCATGCCCGCCCCTTTTGGGGATATATGCTCGTTATAGGTTGTAAGACCCTCGGTTTTACTTAACTACACTTTGTGAGATCCCTTTAATCTTGTTTAATCGTGTCCTTCTCGCGCACAATACAGTAGGACTTAGCCTTACTACCTACAAATTCTAACACCAAGTCACCGTTAAACTCGTCTTTAAATTTCCCCACAACTTTTTGTTAACATGCGGTAAATTGTGTTTATTATTTGCGGGTACACCACTTTAAACTTAAAAATAAAAACAGGATAGTTTAATACGTCTATTAATAATTTATGGTAATGTTGGCGATACAAATATGTAAAACAAACTTTATCAAGAAAATATAATGTTTTAATAGAATACATACACGTATTGATAACATCTATAAACCGCTGTGGTAACCAGAGTCTGGCGAATCTGGGATAGCAAATCTCTAAACATTTGCGCAAGCGATTGCCTTGCAGTTGCATCTTTTAAGTACTGAATGGGAAACATTTAATAAGTTCCAACACTGTCAAGTAATTTAAATTGCTGCAATCATTAGACAGAGAAATACTGGCACTGCTCTCCCCCTCTAATAACGTTTGAACCCTTTCTTCCTCCGTCGTATTTCCACATACTTTTTTTATATCACCAACAAATTTTTCGTAAAATTCTGGAAAGTTTCTACACCTTAACTCAGCCATTTTAAAACAGATCAATTCTCGCAAATTTAATAGCTTGATGCACTCGTACGCAGGTAGTACAATAACATTCCCCTCTTTCGTAATCTCCATATTATATAAATTCTCTTTTACAAAATTGTTCAACAACCATATACTTCTATTAAAGGCTGTGCTCAGCTGCAATTTGAAATCTTGATCCAATTGTATGTCAACAACATCGTTTCCAGTAGTCAGACCATTTAATCTGATTTGTTTTGAGTCTTGAGCAAATTGGCGAATTTGAAATTCCACTTGAAAAGTACACAATTTCTTCCAATCGAAGTAAGAGAATGTTATCGTAGAATCAGCACACATACCACTACAGCAAATCACTTGGATGACAGGTTGAAGACCACCATATAAATCAAAACCAACTTCTAATATATGGTGGTGATAATTTGGAGGAAATTCGCCTAACCTATAGGTTGACTTACCAACTAGTTGGTTGATATTTAATTGTGGTACTCGCACATCACTTGTAACGTCAACACAAGAAAAATTCATCTTTAATTTATAAGTTTAATCAAACTCGACAATACTTTGACGACTAATGCACTGGAACATGGCTCTCGCCTTTTATGCCGATGGTCGAGCGTGCGCAGCTCCTTATTATATTAGTTGGCGTTATATGCAAGTCTTGACTGGAAAAGTGACGCGTATAATTGTTTTATAGTGGGTTTTACCTGTATGTATTTAACCACCAACGCCATTTTTAGAATTATTAAACAAAATTACTCTTAGCAGTATTTTAATATACCATCGTGTAAAATTTCAATTATTATTGTGTTTTTCCTCAGGTTTTCAAATCCTCGGAATTTTTTCAAATCGAATGACCCTTACTGATTTGCAGATTAACCTTTGCAAGCACCGTATATAATTCGTCTTTAATCTATTTCTACACCGTATCGCTCTGTCTTTTGAGATAAACCCCTGGTGTAACCTATAAATTAGTATAGAATTTTCCTGGGGAATTGAAATTAATTATCACGTCTTTTAAAATTAGTTCCAACAAAGACCTGTATATATTGTATAAATATTCAAAAACCTATCAGCAAAACACCTTTCTATTTTTATTTAGATTTCGCTCGATAATAGAGTTAAACTCCAAAAATATTTATTAGTGGCTAGAATTGTTAAAATTTTCAATTAGTGAATCCACATACAAATGATTAAACCAAAAGGTATAATACATATATTAATTCTGCACGGTGACCTAGAAAGTGGTTCGATAATCTATTTTAAATGTAGTTCAACATAAGACGTATATTCTAAATAAATTTAGTGAAATGTATGATCATTAGCCTTGCATTGTTTGTCGATGACGTCTGACTATTAATTTAATAAAAGCACTTTCCACAATTCTAGTTAATATACGGGAATACACATTCTATAATTTGATTTAAATTGGGTTAATGTAAGGACAAATTATACTTATACTTTCTCTATGTACATAAATACGGGGGAAATGATACCAAAAGTTCATTTTAAGTTTATTTTGTAAAACGTAAAGTCGTTTATAGTGTAATTAATAGTAATACTGAATTTTCAGTCTTTGGTTTAAAATTTCGTGTGAGGACTATCAACAAAGAAGAGTAAGTCTTAGTTTGAATTTTGCAAACGTAGAAGAAATTAATATTTACATGTATAATTCAAAACTGTTAATCAATAATTTTTCTAGAATGAACATCTTAAGTATTGCGTGCAGTGTGTGAAAATGTTTTTACTGGATGTGATGCCATAAAAAAACATAACGAAAGGCACATCGAGATGGTTTATTTTCAGGATGAACTAAAAATTACAGCCAATGAGTGGAAACAAATTAAGGATTTGGAAAACCAATCGACCGCAGCGCATAAAGAACGTATAAACGCCGCAATTCAGTTAGAACGAAGCAAGTTACTATTTGAAAAACCATACACCATAACAAAATCTTCTTCCAAAATCATAATTGTAGGCCTGATCCCGTTCGACGATTACAAAACAATTTTTAGATTTGTTAACACCATTTCGCAGAGCGTACTTGATGTATCCCTCAACGTATTTAGGAAGTTTATATCAAATCTTCCGCACATTATACGCACTATGGAAGTTGGCATGCAAAATCAGATATGCAAATTCGACAACTTGCGTTTTTATTTAAATAAGAATTGTTTAGTGAAGATGATGACATTTGATGGGAATTATATGATATTTACCAAAGGAACTTTAGAGCACTTTTTAGGGGTATCTCAGATCGTTCTCAACCATGCTAATACTTTAAAAGAACTAACGGAAAAGGGTACTCCTAATATAGATCTGTTTCTGTTAGATCTCGCAATGGAAAGATATAATAGGAATGATGTCCTACAGAATCTCGCACATGATGTAATTAAAAGCAAATACAGTAATAGTGATATTGGGGTCATATTATACGAATTTATAAGAACCTACCCAAGATTGTTTGAAAACAGTATTTGTAAACAAGTTGGGTATATGGAAGAATACAACAGGTTTCCATTCCACGCATTTACGAGCGATGTTTAAATTTTAAGCCGAAGACTGAAAATTTTGTAACTCTATTAATTACACTTTTGTTTTCTTTTACGTTTCTAAATTGTTGTATTTTAACTACAGATATTAATAGATGTCAATAAAATTATGTTATAGTTTTAAATAAAACGATTCTGATTAGTAATTTTGTAAAACGTTTATAACACCCTTTTAAAAAATAATACACATCTTTGTTATAATTCTTTTTATAATTACTTAGATACCCATTTCAGTTACGTGGACATTTGAAAAATTAAACAATACCAATGTATGCTTTATATTTTAAAACATAAACAAGCTAATATATACAAAAATAATTTCTAAATTCACATCATTCATTTCTTATGATAACAGTTGTGGTGGTTAAATTTTTATTTTAAAACTTACAATTTAGTATATATTCCATTTGAATATCTGCCAACAGTTTTATAAACCCCATCTCCTCGACTATTTCCATAAAATCATTCAGATCCTCGGCATTGATAACACTGCAGTACAGTGCTGTATTGCTTCCTCGTATGACTGACACATAAGACATTTTCTCCTCTATCGAAAAGCGTTGCCCACATTCTGCTTTTTTACTCGTAGAGCATTGCGAAATCTTCGAATAACCTCTCCAAAGTCTTTATACATATTTGTTATATTGTCTCTTTAAACCGTACAATCAACAAATAATAACTTCTACGCGAACAGTCCTTTTATATGGGCTACTCCTATTCGGATATGTACCGATTGCATCCGATTTGTGTGCACGCACGAAGCAACCGGTATGGAATGTATTCTATGAACAAAATCATTACGTTTCTTAAGAAAATGCTAAGGACTTTAAAATAATTATAACTCTTGTTAGACCTCTAGTCTCTAGATAAATGTTATTATTTTAGGTTGTGTCACTGTTTTCTAAATCAATTTCCTACATACTTTTCCTAAACTATGCGTATCAATTGACGGTTATACTTTACTCCATAACCGACTTGTATATATTTTCGTATTCGTCTCTAGCTAACACGTCCGTATAATAAAGATGTACAGGCTCGTCGTCAACTGGTAACTTAATCTTTTTTAAAAGCCAGCCTTTGTTTTCAACTTTAACGCTTGTTGTAGGTGTGGAAATTCTTTCCGCTATTCCTTGTGACTAGGAATCGGTAATTTTGCAAGGGATCAATCAATTGTTTGTGCACCTCTTTGAATTTTTGTAGAGATGTAGCGTCTCCCTTTTTGTATGCCGCAAAGTTCTTTCGTACAGAATCCTGCATAAAATGAAGCTTACGTTTATTTACAATAAAATTGTTAACGTTCGTCATCATCGGACTCAGGATGGGAACTAACTTTTTTTGAATAATGTTAAATATTTATATACTCGTCGAAATTCTTCCTATATCGACCATTATCCAAATCAAAATCTTTCACAACAGTTATAAAATTATGTTTTGAGTCATCCCAACACTGTAAACACATTTCTTTAAATTTCGGATATGTCATGTCACCACTTATATGATCCGAAAAGATATGTCTGAGATTTGTTTCATCCTGTTTCCATAATGCGATTACATTGGCGTTATCTCTGAGTCTATGTTTTAAGGCATTAGCGTAAGTTTGACATAGATAGAACGAATCTATTGCTTTATGTCGACCGAACGAGAAAAACTGAGTGATTTTACTTTGCTCGTTTGCAGGTATATCATCGAAAACCATAATTGAATCTTCTTTGGTATCTCCGGGTGCGATCAAATCATCGTAATTTTCAAACTCATGGTACCCAATTTCTTCTTTTAATGGTGTAAAAACGTTTCTTAACAATTCGTATTTCGGTTGATATAAACTCTTCGAAAATACATAGACATTTTGGAATCTAAGACCGTTCTCGTGCAAGATCAGGGATATTAAAGCGTTGGTCTTCCCACAACTCGATGGTCCCACGAATATAGCTCGTATGTTAGACGGGAACAATGGGCCATGTTTACCATCCTTTCTTGCACTAGCAATAGCAAAGTTATCATAATTCTGTATAGGTATTTTAACTTCTGGTATAACATCTCTGAATGCATCGTTGGAATTATGTAATTTCTTCACGTTCTGCAACCTTTTAACATATCTGCATAACGTTGTTCTAGGTATATTATATTTTTTACTAGCAGCGTAGAAACTCGAGCCATCCAGGATATCCTCTGCTGCTTTTGTAATAGATTGTTTGGAGCACCACTGATTGCTTGAATGCGACATCTTTCGAAAAATGTCTTACTATAACTAAGCTCAACCCAAAACTACTTCCTTATATACCAAATTTAATCTCCCTGCTCACATAACCACATGACCATATGACCATATGACCACATGACCACATGACCCATAATTGACCACATGACCACATGACCATATGACCAATGACCATATGACCACATGACCACATGACCATATGACCGCATGACCATATGACCAATTGCTTTTTAATGAGTTTTCTCATTAAAACCCATTAGCACTAATTGCTTTTAATGAGTTTTTTATCAACCTAGGACACTTGGTTTTTTTAAGAAACATATGGTTGTGTTTAACTACCTCACCCTATTTTTGGATTCAAAACTTATTGAACCAAAGGGCATAAATTTAGTAAGTAGAGTGTCCATGCACCAATAGTAGCAAAACCTTTAAACATATAAGTTGTCTGATTTATTGATTTTATTATTTTGAGACGCAAACTATTTTTATTATTTTATTTTATTTCAGGATAAACGTTTGTACCATCAAATCTTGTATTCCAATAACAAAATATATTCGTTGAGGATCCTGTATTTTCTTGTCGATTCTTCTTGTTTCTATATCTTGCATAAGTAATGGGTACCCATCCGTATTTAATTAGCGATGATACTCTTAAAACCGCTGAAGAGTTAGGGTACGAAAGTTCAAAAGTAAGTTTGTGTTAATACGGTTCAACATCTCTGCCGACTTTTGTTAGAAATATGTTTCCCGTCCGATAAGGTGGCTTGACAATCTGAGAAAATGTTAATTTCAATATTGTAAACTCTAGTGTTCCGTCTACAAATTGAGACCGTTACAACTTCTTACAAATCAAGGAGTTGGTTAAAAGCAATTTTCTAAAAGCTACGATACTAATAATTGTCTCAACTAAAAAATTCCTTTCATTCATACAAAGTTATGATAAATCGACGGAACAACGTTAACATTTTTAATGTAGTTGTAACTGCAAATTTTCATTTTAACCCTTGACCAAGATAATTTCTAGTATCCATTTAAAAGGCGGGAGTTAATTTTATTTTTAATCCATTTATTTAACTCCTGCGCTATCAAAAGGATTAAATCTAAAAAGGGTTTTAATTCGGTAGCGTGTCCATCAATCGTATTGTATTTGATTTGACAGAAAACGTGTTCGGAGAAATTGCCCCAAAGTTAATTTTCATGGCATGAGACACTGCCATTTTGCAAATATAATACCAGTAGTTATGGCTGCTTATGAGAAATTTGTTTGCATCGGCAACCTTGTGACAACCCACATTAATCGTTTAGTCGGCACACTGAAGGGAAGGAGGCAAAGGAAAAAAACTTTACGCTTAATAAATACCATAAAAACAATAATGAAAATATCCAGAAACGGAAACGCCGGACCGATTTTATTGTGAAAAATACTTTGTCAATTTAACGTTGCAGCTAATTAGTATTTAATAGCTTCCAATTACTATTGTCGGAGTTGCCACGGAATTTTAATTTTTGTACGTTGTGTAACAAACGCTTATTTAAGGTCAGAACATAATGCGTTACTAAAGATTTTTCAGGCAATCATAACTCGCCGCAAATGGTTTCTCATGATGATACGCCTGAAATACAAAGAACAAAATCAGCGATATATAGATAAACCGTTTCCCACAAGTAAGAACAAACATTATAATCAATGACTTTGGTTGGAATGTTTAAACAAGTTGACGATTTTTCGCTTGTAAATAAATCAATACAACAAAGATTTATAATAATAATTTATTAAGACGTTATAACAGAGACGTTTGAGCCTTCCAAGGACCTGTACCATAGGTCTTTCAAAATCATGGCTGTTTAAACACCAATTTGTTATTCACGTTAAAGTGCATCCAAAACATTGACAACCACGGATTTTAATTGTCTGCCATTTATTTGCATATTTAAGATTGTGGTTTTATTATTGTTTTTGATTATTATTTATGAGATTTCTGTAATTTTCAAACAGTTTTTTTCAAAACAGGGAACTAGTTTGTTTTTTTGTAAGTTTCACAGCTTTTAATTCAATTAGAAGAATAATGTTTGATTTTTAGATTATTTTGTTTTCAATTTACTTTACAATGAGTAATCGGAGCAGTTTCAAAAGGAGAAAATTATTTTAGTAATAAGTTTATGAGTGAAGAAAGAATGGAATTGTCATTTCTATGAATTTTAAAACAACAGAAAAGTAACTGGAGTTGAACTAAACAATCAAACGAATTATTTCGGAAAAGAAAACGGAAGGGGACAAATTTTCCCAAGGAAGAAAATTAAAAGAGTAGTCCAAATCTAATGAGGACCATTTTGAGGAAGAATTTGTTCGAAGTATATAATTTGCAAGCATTCATAAGCAAATACCCCGTGAAAGCCATGTTTGAGGAACTAAATTGATGATCCTTTTAATTTTACTGGAAAATTGTCATCGTTTAGGCCCCTAACATAAATTAGGTTTTCGGTAAGAAAATGCAAATAATCAAAAGTATTAATTGAAAAATCTGATATTTAAAAAGCGAGTTGAGTTTTATAGCAAAACAAAAGAGAAAGGAATAGAATAAACATTGTATACGGGAAACATATTTATAACTCACATACGGTTCCTTTAGCTTGAATGATGGCAGTTGAAAAGCACCTGTAGTCTGTCTATTTTCATGTACACACGCACAGAAACATAACCTCAAAAGAAAATAAATAGTACCCAAAAAGGGTTTCCCAAAAAAAATTTTTAATTTTAAGTTGATAAATTAGGTTACCATTTAAGGTTGATTAATTCAGAATAATTCAAAAATCAATGTGCTTAGATTTCACTTATATTGTATTTTTTCTTTCTATTATTATCACCTCTCAATGTAATGATTTCACCTTTATTCCAATTGCTTTAATTTTTAAATTTATTCAGTACTTCTTTAGTTTTTATGAAGAATGAAATTTTCCTTGAAAAAAATTGTAAACAACAAAAAGCTCTCCAATTTGTTGTTGTACCACAAAGTTTTGAAACTTTTTTTTTTTTTTAAACAGAAATACATTTACTAATAACAGGCATTGGAAAATTTGAAAGTTGCTATATATTTAAGATTGTCATGTCCTTCATATTTAGATGTAATTTGTGATAAGCTGATGAAGATATAAACTGAAACCCATTTACAGATTTTCAGGATATTGTCAGGATGAGCTATACGGCATCCATTTTTATCCGATACTGACATATTCTACTGTATTATTTTATACTGAGAACACTGTATGAATTATGCATCATCTTAAATTGAGTCTGATATTATTAATTTATAAACACCATTTGTACATAAAATTGAACACACAAGTAAATTAAACAAGGTTTTGTTCACAATTTAATTCAACCATAACTTTGCGTTGCTATACCTTCAAATCGTCATTAAAGCTGAATATTTGATGCTTGATAGAACGTCTGCTTTTAGCAAGAAGTCTATTAACAAAGTCAATTGTTAATTTTTGACCATTTTATAATTGCTGTGAGCTTAAAAGAATAACCAAGTTTCAGAAAACCAAAATTTCAATTTTAACAGTTAATTATTTAACAAATTACATTACTTGTAAATAATTTCATGTTCAAATTGTCTAGTAATGTTAGTTTTCCTACCAAATTGAGTTCAAAAGATCATGTTTATTCCATGCCCTTTTTTGCACTAAATGTACATACAAGATATATCGAGAAGACAATTTTTGACGAAGCAATTTCATCATTCTAATTTGTAGGTTTTTTATAGCAGATTGATCTTAAGGCCATACCTACAAATTGCAAAATGACCATGTCGTATTTAAAAGTTAACTTGATTTGAAACAACGAACCAGATGTTTGATTATTGATTTTAAAAGTAAATTTAGTAAAAGATTCAAAGCATACCAAGATAATTTTAACATCAAGTTTCACTAAATTTATTACATTCATTTAAATATTTTTTGATAATTGTTGTTTTGTGATAATTGTAGATGTTAATATGGAAAAAAATGATGGTTTGCTTTTATTTTAAGTAAAAACAAACAAGATACAAAATGTATAAAATCAACAACCGACAGACATTTTCAAAGCAGAATGAAAAATTGGATGGGTTTACTAATGTAATCAGCCACAGGACACAAATATTGCACAACAGGAAGAATTTAAAACATTTCAGAGCCGAAAATTTTGTTACTATTTATTTGTATTGTATATATTTTACTAATTTATTAATTCAATAAGATTATGAGATTATGACCACAGAATGCAAATTGTCGCAGAGAAAATTAGTTCAAAATTCTTTTTGTGTTCACTGAATAAAATCATAAAATATTTGAAAAAAAAAAAAAGACATTACATTGGAATGATTAAAAGAAACATAAAAAAATTATAGAATAAAAGTTCTAAAAAAGGGATATAATTAAAAAGAAAATCATTAAAAATTTTAAAAATTTAAAATAAATTCGATTTCTAAAGAAAAATATGTAGTATTGAATTTAAAAACTAAAAATGATGTATAAACACAATAATATTTTTAAGTTTATTCAAAAAATTAAAAAATTATATTTGTAAGTTTTAAATTATTTTTAATGTATAATTTTGTATTATTTTATTAAAAACTATTAAAACAAAAGATTGGTTTATAAAAAAAATTTAATTCTGCATTTAAAATGGGGAAATATTTCATAATATTAAAATAAAAAATTATAAGGTTCCTTTTGTTTTAAACTTCTTAAACGTTTTGATGGTTTTGACCATTGTGTTTCAAACCAAGGTTTGTTTGTTTTTCAGTTCATGAAAATAAAGATTTTATTTTTATAAAATTTTAAATATAACTGCTTTTATTACGAACTTTACCACGATTAATCAAATACTTTATAAAATACCAAAAATTTTTTAAAACAGATTTTTTAAAATACCCAGCATTTTTAAATGGACAAAAAGGTTTATGTGTTTCAAACTGTTTCGAAATATTTACCATCATTTACCAGGCACCAATTTATCTAGTATTTTTTCCCGCGCCATTTTTTAAGTATTTCTTGCATTATATTTAAATAATGGTTTAATTAGACCATTTCTTAAAATAGAAACCACCCTTTCCATATTTGTTTGTTGTGGTAAAACCCATAAGTAAGTTTATTTATAACCAAATTTTAAACCCATCAAATAAATTATAAACCAAAAAAAAAAACATTTTTCAATTTAACCTTAAAAAAAATTTTCCCTTTAACCGCTAAATTTAAACGGGAACAACACAAATATTTAAACCAAATTTTTAAAAAATTTTCCCAACAAAAAAATAAAATTTTCCGCAAATTTAAAACCCAAAATTTTTTCCGGAAATTGAAAAAACCTCCCCCGTAAACCAAATTTTTATTTATAAAGGGCCCCCAAACCGGGAAATCCAAAAACCTTCCCCCCCCCCCCCGGGGGAATTTTCCCCCAGCCGGGCATTCTTTAGATTACCTTTAAAAAAACCCTTTAAACCATTTTCCAATAAATAAACCCCGATATTTTTAAAATCAAAGCGTTTATTTTAAACCAGGATACTTCCAAACCCAAAATACCCTTACCCAATTGGGGTCCCCCCCATTTTCCCAACCGCTCAAAGTTTGTTTTACACAAACAAATTGAAAACACGTTAAAAACAATCCTTTTTTAAACAAAATTTAATTTTCCCGCCCTTTCCCAAATTTTTAATTTAAAAATTACTTTAAGCAAATTTTTTTCCCCAAAACCCTTTTTCACGCTTCCCAAACAAAAATTTTTCCCAAACCGAACCCCTTTTTAAAAACCCCCAAACCCATTTTACCGCCCAAACTTTAAAATTAAAACCCATCCCTTTCCCTTTAAATTTTTTAAATCGAAAACCCCAAAAATATCCCCCAAAAAAAGACATTTTTTACCAAATTTTTATTTTTACCCCAAATCTTTCCACCCAAATTCCAAATTTTCCCCAATTAAAAAAATTTTTAAAAAATTTTAAATTTTCCCCTTTTATTTTTAAAAAACCCCACAACCAAATTTTAACCCCCACCGGGAAATTAACCACCACCGCAGGAAAATTTTCCCCAAGCGCCACCCCCCAACCCTCCCAACTTTGGCCCGGGACCTTTCCCCCCACCTTAAACCCGATTTCCAAAAAAAACAACTTTCAAGGAACCAAAACAAAAAACCCTTTTTTTCTTTTTTCCCTTTCACCCCACAACATTCCCAGCCACCGCCGTTACACGCAAAAGAGTTCCGTTTCATTTTACCCTTTAACAAATTTCAAAAAGCCCCAACAGAGGTCCCCCACCCAAAAAAAAACCAGGTTAAAACGCCCATTCAGAAAAAAATTTCAAAAACCCCGGTCGGCAACCCAAAATTTTCAGCCTGTACAACTTCCCCCGCATCCCCGTTAAAGACCGCCCAATTTCCCCAACCCCACCAAACATTTGAAACCATTTCCCCCAGAAAAACGAATCAAATAGAAAACCATTTTGCCCCTTCAGCCGAACACGCACCTTATTCCCCAGTGGAAAAATTTTGCCCAAACCCAGATCCACCGGGGAGGAGCCACCCAGAACAACAGAAAATGTCCCAGGTGAATCACCAAACCATCCCCACATAAATGCCACAGGAAAACCACCAACCACGCCACACCCAACATTTGCTTTTATTAAAACCAGGTTATAAAAAATAGTAAAGGCCGCGGCGCCGACCCAACCTATTATTTTTTCCTTTATCTAACCTAGGTCCACACTTGGTTTTAATGGAAAACTCATTAAAAAGCAATTAGTTAAGGTTTTAATGAGAAAACTCAAAAAGCAATTAGGTCATATGGTCATTTTGGTCATTGGTCATATGGTCATGTGGTCATGTGGTCATTGGTCATGTGGTCATGGGGCAATTTCATTTATGGGATTTCAATTATTTACATGGGTATTTCAAAACTTTACATCCTACATATATCCGGATATTGTCGATGCCATCCCTGTCGGCTTAGGTCGGATAACAACATATTCGACTATTTCGGCAATATACGTCCTCACCTTGAATAAAAGAGAACAATTTTTCGTATTCAATTTAGTATTCGATAGTAGTAGAAGGAAACATGAGCGTCTAAAAGGGATTAACGTTTCCAACTTTGGGAAAAAGGAAACCGACAAATGGCAGGATTATCTTTAAAAAATATGTGCAACAATAATCTGGAACAGATTTAAAATTTGTTATGTCAAAACAGATGCTATGGTGGACTAAAAAATTAAGAACCATTTTTACAATATAATGTTGGTTAAAATTTACCTTTTGAGGAACAAAATTGCAAAAGGATGTTTATCCTAAAAAGAAATTTTTGCCATAATTTTATTACGAAGAAAAGTGTAATTTATAGTTGCAACATAAAACTTAATTGATTTTTAACATGGCTAACAACCCAAGAATTAAGATATACAACAAATTTGTGTGTCAGATAACAAGTCCTGGTGTTAATAAACAACTTGGCAATCATATACTAGATTTTTACGTTGTCCAGATGTACGTTTAAGGGAAACATTTGCGTCTACTTTGGCCAAAGAACATGGTATTACGCGATTGGAAGCGACAATATACAATTGTGCAATTAAACGGGGGTGTAAACCCTTAAAAGACTGTTTAACGGGAAGATAGTTTATACTTCCTAAAGGCGCCAATGTACTCGGTACCACTTGCCAAAATGTGGAGTAAGCTAGGCAAGTTGTTTTTAGTGTATAATAAAATAAAATTAAACAAAGAAATTGGGGAAAATTAAGTTGTCCGAAAACCAAAAGAAAGGGAAACATTGATAAAGTATGTGCTTTGGCTTTTAGTTTTAACTATTTACCTGTAAATTATTTGGAGATAGTAGAGGAGGAAGACAGCCAAGATAAAATAAAAATCTTACACAAGTGCTACATTAAAGCAGGTAGTACATATTTTACACAATCTGCAACACCTATTCTACAATTCCAAAAGAAATAGTCATTTCGGAATTGGGATTGATAAATACCCTAACATTCGTCCAGAGGTTGTACGACAACGCGCAAATATTGGTAGTAAACTCTATCCGTTTACGCTAAAGGAAATTACCCCATTATGTATGCCATACGCTGTAAGTGGAAGGAAAAGACAACTGGAATTAGAGGAAATGGATGCAAAAGGCGAAAATTGGACTAATGGAAAACACTGCGACAATACGCGAACAATACAAAGATGTGTTAGACAAAGAACATCTTATTAGAGAAAATGAGGAAGAATTAAAAGATTATTTTATGTGTCGATGGACTGACTTAGATACATCCGGGTTGTGTATGCATTTGCGGTTAGTAAGAAAGACTTTTTAGTTATGTAGGTTCTTGCAGAAAAGGATGGTACTAAATCCGTATACTTTTTAAAAGGTTATTCTAAAACGTATTTATCAAAATGGCAGATAACAAAGACGAACTAAGGAATGCGGGTTTCGTAACCTTGGCGTACACCACACGCAAAGGGGTTCCGCTAAACATTGTATATTTACCTAGTAAAGAACCTTTCGGATCATTTAAAACCGAGGGTCTTACAACCTATAACAACCATATATTCCCAAAAGTGGTGGATATGCAACTACGCAACGGTGTGTGGGAGAAAAGGATTTCTCCAATACCGACAAGAAGAAGTCGATCAAGCTAACAAGATACGTATGCAGGATATAGTGGGAAAGCTGCGATTAAAAGATTGTCACAAGCTGCAAGAATTACACGAAGGAATGGATCTGGTTTGGCGGAATCAAAGACTTTAAATATAGAGGCAAACTTCGGTACATTTTACAATTCGAAAACCTAGACGGTCTTTATGTATCAAACTATTGGTTAGAAAAGGAGATAGAAGACTTTGTCGATTTAAATTTTAAGCTGCGAATAAAATTAGATAAAATTAAAACCACTGCAAACAAACATAAAGAAAGGACTGTCTTCTGTGTATAACTTTGTATTAAAATTAAGTTTAAATGACTCCATGCTTGGTATTAAATATTTTTAAATTTGTTATGTATAATGTCAGAATAAACATTTTATAATAGTATATAACATTGTTCTTTATTTAAAAAGGGAACGTTACCCCGAAATAGCAGTCGCACAGAGGGTGCGGGCAGCGAGCATGGGCAGGGTGCGCGCCAGGGTGCGCATGGGGGGGGTGCATGCGCAGGGTGATGGGCTGGTGTTCTGGGCGTACACGAGGGAAGCGGATGTTAACAGTCACCAAGCATCCAATTTTTATTTATGGTATCGAGTACTTCCTGCGTATGTATCCGGAGTAAAAAATACGATTTGTACGCCTTATTAATAAAATTAGTTTATCGAGGAAGATGACAAAGGTACATCCCTAATAGTACAACAATCTACGCATGGTAAAGATATAAGATAGTTGTTTATATTTGTATTTTTGTAAATCTATTTATATTTAGTTTTAAGATTCCATAATTTTAAGTTCTTCTCCCACCTTCCAAATCCTTCCGCTTCTATCCTGGTTGACAGAGTATACGTGTTATTCCACGTGGTATTCGGGGACACTGCGGTTTTAGATTTAGGAAATTGGTTGCATATGTCTTGGGTAGCGAAAAAGGGTTTTAAAGATGGAGTTAAATAAAGATGGGCAAAAATTAGGGTCTTTAAACGCATAACTTTGTATGGGTGGTCCTATTTAAAATCTATTTACAGATTTGGGGTCCCTAGAAAATTTAATAAGTTGATACCAAACAAAATATATTTATCTTAAAAGAGTGACTACCCCGGTATAATAAATACAATATAACACTTGTCAACAAAAAGTTGTAGGAAAATTAAAGACGTATTTAATGGGGGTCCAGTATTAGAATTTGTTGGTAGTAATTTGTCCTACTGTATTGTAGGCGAGAAAGATACAAAAAGATTAAAGGGGTCTCACGAATTGTAGTTATAAAACCGAGGGTCTTACAACCTATAACGAGCATATACCTCAAAAGGGTGCATGCAACTACGCAGCAGTGCGCGGGAGAATAAGAATTCCAATAAGAAATTAAAGTTTCCATGTACGTAGCACCAGTCATTGGGAAATGGTCGAAAAAACCTATAAAGGCGATTATTAATTGTGGTTTAGAAAATAATTTGGACTAAATAAAATAGCTTAGACTGGTTAATGTATATGGTTACATACTCGCACATCCACAAACATCTGTTTACGTCCACAATGGCGATACCGGTAGTTTTTGTTTAACAAATTAGAAAGATACGTCAGGTGTTAGTGCGGGAAGCCCATAGGATCGTTGGATTAAAAAGAACGGTGCATGTATGGTGGTCTCCGTTAGAATAATCGAAAGTGGTTAATCAATTGTATTAGATGTTTAAATAAGCGAAAGTGTAAAGGCCTACATAAACAAAAAATTTAAAACCGACAAAAGTGCGCGATTGCCACTTATAAAGAAAGTATGGAATGGTGCTTTTAGCGGTCCTACCAAAAAAGGGCGACTGACTTTTCCAAGCAACTACAAGAATAGCAGAGCGCAGAGAAGGGGTATGCATGTATTATACAGTTGCTGCAAAATATGTTAGTTTACGCGTAGCTCGGATGTGTAATTGATCACGACTTAAAGATCCTCGGAGGTTTAAAAATTCTCAGCCCATTGTCGTTTGAAAATGTTTGTAAATTATCAGAACAGGAGCGGGTCGAAGTATTGGATGATTGACTGAGTTTTTCTACCTTTACGAGGGAATTGGAAGTTGACAGACATCGAGCATCTAAATTTCGAATCGAGTACTTACCGGTTCTAGAAATCATTACGGCGAACCCGCTATGCGAAAGTGTAAAAGCCACAGAAGCAAAAATTATCAGAAAAAGCGCGATGTGCTATAAAAGTATAAAAATGGTGCTTTGCATCTTCCTAACAGTAAAAAGGAGAGTGACTTTTTCTAGCAATTACAAGAATAGCAGTAGCGGCGAAGGGTATGCATGTATTATACAGCGCATTGTTGCTAAAATATGTTAGTTTAAGAAGCTCGAACGTGCACAAATTAAATTTTAATCTATAATTAACCACGGTCGTAAAATGGAAATTAATGGGTAATTTAATACCGTTAACATATACTTTCGCTTGGTGATTCATTTGGAAAATATTCAAGCCTATCATTTCCTAAAGTATGATAAAGTTATTTAAAATTAAATTTTTGTATCCTGTAGACAACAAGTTGGTATTTTTTAGTAATGGTTTAAAGTGTTTTGGTTATAGTAGCACTGCATCTTTAGCACGACTTGCCACAATTTGTGTGTGCTACCACCCTTTGGATTTTTAATATGCACGCGATCCGTATAACATGGAAGACGTTTCCGATGTTTTTACTAACGGCATTCGCCCGAAAGCGAACCGGTGCATGCATTGCGCTAAATGTATTGGACGAGCAGCAAGGATTATGACATCATTTAGTTCCCCGCCGAATCCTCAACTTCGTTCGGTGTCTTCGGAAACCTTCGGTTTGCATTCTATAAATAAATCAGGTACGCTCGAGTAAGCTTTTTAGTTCGATTACAAGTTTAACCAAAGTGCTATAGTGCGGATTTTGTTTTTCTAAAATGGTACCTGCAAACGTTTTTAAATGCGAGCCCTGTGACGTCTACTTTACCAGGAGGGATGCTCAAACGACACCAGAACAAATGTCGTGGTAACATCGTGGTTGTTATACATCCGTCCCAGCAAAGTACTTAAACTGTGGGACTTGCGGTTTCGCTTTTACGAGAATAGCTTACAGCACACAAGGAAAACAGCACGGTATGTCATTAAGGTAAACGTTCCCCACCAGTTGTTAAAGGGTCTTGTACGAAACAACCAAATCCTTGTAAAGCGTGGAGATGGAGGTGTTAAAGTCTGCATACCCTGGTCCTAATAGCACAGCAACCAAAAGGATCAGTTATTTAAGTTGTTAATTGACTTGCATTTTAGCGTACTTCGTATTGTAATAACCGCATTTGTTTAGAGAAGAAACTTAAACAGCTTTAAATGGATTCAAGTTCGTTAAAAATCTAAAATATTTGTTGGATTAATTAAAATGAAATTAATAACACATTGAAGTTTCCAATTTTTATAATGCTACTACGTACGTAAGGTAATTTAGGATTTCAAATTAAAAAATTTACTTTCACCAATTATTGAACAGTACTTAATCTGGTTTATTAATTTTTGTTAATTCTGAAATTTAGGTAGTTAAACATACAAAATTTCTAAAAATACATGGCTGGTATCTAGCGAAAGTTGTAAGGATTTTCAATTACGAATGCATTCTTCTTTCATTACAGGAGAAATTCCATAGATTTCATAATTATTAACCACGCGATTTAAAAAAGTCGACCTTGCCATTTCTACAATTGTTAAATGCATTGGAATTTTGGATGCGGTAACTTTTTAAAGTAACTTTTAAATAAAGTGTAATTTAAATTGTGATTGTATAGTCAGTTTTGCAATTGAAAACACATTCAGGAATAATTTATTTGTTTATATTTTTACAGTAGCGTTTTGAACAAAATTTCTGCTTTTAATTAAATTTCTTTGTTCCCGGCATTGTTTACCCCACGTGGTGTTGGACGGTAAACATATTGTTAACGACAATATGTCTTATTGACTGAAAACACGTCTCCTCACATTAATTCTTTTGTTGGTCTATTTAAAAAATTAATCTTTTTTGTTACAGGTTAAACTGGCACGCACAGGAAATAATGTTATACTTTTAAAAAATTGTAATAGTTTATTAAACTGTAAATTGATAAATAAATTATTAAAATTTGTGTTCTTAATTTTGTTTGGTTAAAATATTGGGAGAAAAAGGTTTTAAAAATGGAGTTAAATATAAAAAAAGAGCTTAAAGTATAACTTTGCAGGGCGTGGTCCGATTTCAAATCTGTTTGCAGATTCGAATTCACATAAAATTAAAGCTAACAAGATGTATCGCATGACTAAAAAATTTATAAGAACGCTCAAAAGTCGCTACAGGTAAGAAATCTTAAAATGGGGTAGCTCCTGGGGTGATGATATCTAAAAATTCTAGAGATTCGGGTAGCTGAGAAAATCTATTAATTGATACCAAACAATAGGTTTATCTCGAAAGATGCAATTGTCGAAGAAAACTATTTGGTCCAGAATGTTAGAAAAATCTTAAAATAGGTTTATCTCGTGGGAAAAATTTAAGATATTTATCTCGAAAGATAAAAATTTAAGATATTTATCTCGAAAGATGAAAATTTAGTCGAAGAAAATTTGGTCCAGATGTGAGGGATTCTGGAGGAAATGTGGTTGGTTCGAAAATGGTTCTACTTTCTAGTTTGAAAAAGCCAATGTAACAGGTAATATAATCTACAAAACTTGATTTTAGAATAACCGAGAGGTTTTCAAAACACAAAAATCAAAATCCCAGACATTGACTTTCAAGGTTTGCGCATATGTCAAATGACGTACAGGTTTCTTAAATAAATTTACTACCCCTTTCCTTCTTTGCGCATCTCACAACCCAAGATTTTGAAAACCCATACTTTAAAAATTTATTTATATAAATAACACATCTATAATTCCCAACTTTTTTAAAAAACAAATAAAACCGTTTTTCAAAATAATTGTTTAATCCTGGCATTTAATGATGCACATTTACAATAATTTAAATATCTAGTGGTGTAAATAATATACAGACCTAATATCACTCTAGCTGAGTTTACAAATACCGAACACTGCATGAGGAAGGTAATAGATTCAGTGCATTTTTAAACAGACTGTTTATTAATTGCATAGACATGCCGTGAAAGAATCCCTCCGAAGTGATCCGTTTGTTTTTTTAAACAAAAATTTATAATAAAATTATTGAATTGTTTATATAAAGT
>JARFIW010000606.1:0-26233 GCA_036346225.1 Platerodrilus igneus | reverse complement strand
GCGTGCGCGTGCGCGTGCGCGGCGCGGCGCAGCGCCGTCGCGTGCGCGTGCGGTGCGCGTGCGCGTGCGCGTGCGCGTGCGCGTGCGCGTGCGCGTGCGCGTGCGTGCGTGCGCGTGCGCGTGCGTGCGCGTGCGCGTGCGCGTGCGCGTGTGCGTGGCGTGTGCGTGTGTGCGTGTGCGTGGTGTGCGTGCGCGTGCGCGTGCGCGTGCGCGTGCGCGTGCGCGTGCGTGCGCGTGCGCGTGCGCGTGCACGTGCGCGTGCGCGTGCGCGTGCGTGCGTGTGTGTGCGTGTGCGTGTGTGCGTGCGTGCGTGCGTGCGTGTGTGTGTGTTGTGTGTGTGTGTGTGTGTGTGTGTGTGCGTGCGTGCGTGCGTGTGTGTGTGTGTGTGTGTGTGAGAGAGAGAGAGATCGAAATTGTCTTGCCATAAAGGATAATTGAAAGTATGCAAACAGACAGACCAGAAATACCTGCATACAAACAGAAAGTCAAACAGGTAGTAAGTAGGTATAGCAGCGAAAAGTGGAGGGCTGCTGATCGCCACCTCTCTGTGCCTTTAAAATAATTTAAAATCAACACCATCAAATTTACGCCCCCACTAGCTCAGTGATTCTACGCACAGAGTGAAGTGACGGTATGATTACAAAAAATTTTTACTCACTCCTCGCCAACACTCAATTCACCCGAATAAGACAAGCGAAATTCACCAAAAATTGTATAATGAACTAAATAAAATTTTTATCTAATTACAATTTACAAATCTACGCCATTTTTAATATCATTTACCTTTTATAGAACTTTGAAATCAAAATAAAAGAAATATCCCTATCAAATCAGCTCTCTACGAAGATTATAAATTTTTACACCTTTTTTTAAAGCAATTAAAGCCAGCAAAAAAAATTTATTTTATCACGAATAGTTTAGTTGAACGTTCAAAGAAATATCCCCTTTTTTTATAACATAATTCTACCAAATTTCTGTTGACCTTTTACACACTATATTTTAATCACATACTAATTTTAAGCTCGCTTTTTGAATACTCGTATTATTTAAAATTGCAAATGCTACGTGCTATAAATTGAATAAATAGTTCTGACCTTATAGTTCTCCTGAACTCATTGCTGGAGTTTCCTGGCCGAAATTCCCACTTCTCCTGAAACTTCCAACAATTCAGCTTAGAGTCGTTTATTCAGTATCTTAGGGTGTTAATCAATGAATTAGTGGTTTAACCAATAACTTAGTGTCGTTAACTTAGTGCCCTAAATTTATAAAATTGTAAAAAATTATTTATGTTAACTATTTCTAAACTTACGTTTATATCAACGGCAAAATTTATATATGAATTTATTTTAACATGCACTCTACTGTTTATGTCACTTTGTCACTTTACGCTAAAATTTTATTGAGTTCAACTTTAAAAACTTTCACTAAAAATTGTATTCACGTAATAATCATCTTTTCAAAATAGTTAGTTTTATAGAATCAAGTTGCTTCTCGAACGTTCCACGCGTTGTCACTGGATGAAGGAACGCTATCAGTTGTTCATACGTGGAAAAGGCGTTTCAATTACAGGTGTATCCGCAAGGTCTTGGATTTAGGATGATCTAATATTGGAAGTTTCTGGAAGGACATGATTAACAAATGGTATTAAATATGTACGTTCTAAATTGCACGTATATAGCATTTTGTGCACGTTCTATATTGCACGTATTATGATGATTTACCATTGCCTCAAATATCTATACTTTATTCAAATATGCTTGTTTTTTAAGTGTTTGACTATTACAAACTGGTATAAATTACCCACTTTTATTAAGTTCTTTACGCAAATATGCTTAGATTAAAAGAAATTTCATTTCGTGGGTCATTTTTCTCCAAATCTGTTAAATTTGTATGTGTTTTGAGCTTGAAAATGTCCTTAAATGTTCTAAAATGATTGAATTACTTCAGCAATTATTTATTTTAATGAAATGTAGTGAAGTTATTACGGAATGAGCTTCCTTTGATTAATTGTAGCTTGTTATTAATTTTATACAGGGTGACTTGTATTTGCTTTTCCATAATGATTGAATCATGTACATTTTTAGGGTTTAAATGTTTGGTTTTCGTAGTTTTTATGATATTTACATGAGGTATTTCTCGCTTGTGATCTTATATGATCTTAAATAACCTTATAATCATATACTTAATTTGCTCGGCGTCAGAAAAGGTCGCAAATTTTAACCAGCATTATATTGTCACAAAATAGTTCTGTAATTGGCGTATGTAGTTCACTAGTCAGCTTCCGTTCACGTCTAACATAAGAAATATTACCAATATCGGTAACTAAATTATTGTTGTTAAAATTTTCTGTCAGCAACCACAATCCAAATCTCCAACGTGATTAAAGTTCCTCAATTTCTAGGGGATTAAAGCTAAACCAACAAATGAGCTGTTGTTTAGTATATAATAACCTACTACAGTACGCATATTGGGGGAACAGCAATACGAAAAAGTTGACTGGCTTGCAAATTAAGTTGTCCAAACAAAGCAGAAGAAAGGAAAAAATTGATAAAGTATGCGCTTTCGGCTTTTAGTTTTAACTATTTACCTGTAAATTACTTGGAGATAGTAAAGTAAGAAGACAGCCAACATAAAGTAAAAATCTTACACAGCTGCTACATTAAAGCAGGTAGTACATATTTTACACAATCTGCAGCCGCATATTCTACGATCGCTAAAGAGTCAGGGTTAGTTAATACACCTAACACTTCCCACGAGGTTGTAAGACAACGCATAACTATTGGCAACAAAAATATTTTAGGTAGTTAATTACACAAGGTAAGTTGATAAATACTATCGTATTACAGTGAATAAGATGAAATAATAACTTAGACCCAAATGATCATTTCAAATCGAGCTAGTAATTGAAAGATGGAAAATATAAGGTCTTGGACAGGACTTGAACCTGTATCCTGGATAGAAGTCGCATTAAATATGTAACGATCATAGAATGACTGTTACAGCAAAAGTGAGAATTCAGGATTGGATGCTCCAAGCACCTAATTTATATTGATGAAAAATAAGCAAACAAGTCAAAAGTGTCAAACACGTGCCAATTAATTGGAATATTTCTGCTTGTTAAACAAAAAACTCCCCGAGCAATGGTTTACTTCAACTGAAAATACGCTTAAATTAGCCACGTTTCAGTTAGACTGTTTAAATTGGAAAGAGATTGAGTTAAGAAACAATTTTACGTGGAAAATATTTTCACTCAGTAGAGGTATTATCAAGTTTATATAGAAACCCCTTTCTTTTTGGCGAATCATTTTCTTTTAGTTATAAATTGCAAAAGCGCGAATTAGTTATAATACTGAATTTCTGGCCTACCGATAACAAGAACGGTAGCTTTATTTAGTCAGAAGTCAGTTTTGCTATGATGATGCTATGGAGCTAAAAATTCAATGTAACAGTGAATCATGGTACAAAAACAAAACAGAAAGTGTACTTAGAGATTAAGCATTTGAGGTATATTCTAAATTGGATGGAGAGCAGTTGAAAAAATTAATTTAACGTATAAGAAGTGAAGCTTCTGTCGTAGTTTTTAAAACGACAAAAAACGCCAATATTACTTACAGTGACGCATCAGGGTAGCCGCAATTTAAAAACAAACACGAAATCAAATTTTTAAAGACACTTTTTTCTATAAACGTAGCTATCCCGGTTGCTATTTAATTTATACTTAAAATAATATTATGTTGAGCACGATTTAAGAAATTAATGTTTGATGAGATACTACCAACTTAATTAACTTAAAAATTTGCAGAAACGGGGAAATCTACCCTACATTAATTTATATTGGCAGTGTAAAAAAATCCATTAAAACCTCGGAAACACCTGGCGAAAGCATGTTTATCCATTTAGATGGCCAGCTATGCAGAAAATTTTAATTAGTACATGTTCAGAGGATATTCATTATCTGTAACAAATTTTTTCCTATTCCATCGTTTATACCGCAGATTTAAATTATCTTCATGATGACGGCCATTTTTAAAGCCTGATAGTTAAAAATTAAAAACGATTTTATTCTGAAGACTAAATAAAAAATATTAGTTGATGTATTACAACCGTTTTCGTGACATTACAAATGGTGCAAATAAACAATAATTTCACAACTGGAGTTATTAACTGAAAAAGAAACATCGCAAAACGTCCCTAATAGTAGTGCATTACTAATACATTTTCTTGTGACAACATATACAGTGTTGTGTACCAGGCGTGGAACTAAAAAAAAATTTCAGCGGGTAATATTTTGTTTGGACGCTGTGTTGCAAATATATTGAAAAGTACTGATGTTTTTGCCTTTAATATACTGATTCGTTCACACAGTTAACTGAAATCCAAAATATGCGTAAAACCATTATATATATATATATATATATATATATATATATATATATATATATATATATATATATATATATATATATTACTCATATTTAGACCAGGGTAGAAAATTAAATAATCACATCAAATAATTTTAATCACCGTGTAGAAGCTTTGGGAAAAGATACGCGTTATTAAAAAAAAAAAACCGTGAAGCATAAAAATTCATTCGTTTCATTAAAAATAAGGGAGTTAAATTATGTACAAGACGCTTGCTATAAAAAAAAAAGGAAGCAGTATTAAAAAGCTCTGCGTGTAGTTTAATTATTCCTAGTAAAGAAACAAATAGAAATTACGTGCAAAATTTATATTAATTAACTCAATTTTAAGTAACGGGTATTAAACAAAATGTACTGATAATAATTGAATATTTAATTAGGATTCACTAAAAATTAAAGGGTATTATTTTAATTGGAGTTAATTGAACCGTTAGTAACAGATAATACCTATAAAAACTTGTAAAAACCCAATAAAATACCATGAAATAAAGCTCTGAAAATTAATAGTATGTTTGAACACCTGCGTATTTTTAAAAGGCTCATTCTGCGTAAATTTTGCAGATAATTAATGGTTACAGAGAATCTTGGAGAAACCGTAGCTTAATAGGTACGAGAAATGCTAAAGGTGGGTTATTTCACAAGTCCACATGGACTGAAATAATCGATAATAAAGAATATCAATTTGCACCAATAAGAACAGGTTAGATAGAGACAGATAATATGCGCAAGACCGAGACACATATAGTAAAAGGCGTGAGTAGAGCAACGTCACGGGGTTGCGATTGGGTGAAAATAAAAGGCAAAATTGAGAGGTAAAAATAACATTTCTGTATAAAATTCAATTAGTTATTTCCAGAAGTTGCGAGCCGTGTCGAAATTTCTGAGATGTAACTGGTGCGAGTGCAAATTTCGTAAAAATCGCATGCCGGGCTGCGGAATGGGAACCTAGCATGCGAAATTCTTTAGAATTGTCCGTTTTGGGGAACAGACCGACAGACAGGCTAACCGCTATATATACGGAGGTGAATATGAACAAGCTCTCTCTTAGATTTTCGACTTGATTCAATGCGTTAAACAGTGCTTTTTAGTTTTCCGAGTTTGATAGAATAATTTAAACAGTTTGCTCGTATATTTTGGTGATTTGAAACAGTCTGTTCTTTATGTGCTACAATGAGTGTACTTTAGTGCACTTAGACAAGAAGATACGAGGTAATAAAGTTAGTATCACTGTACTAATTAGTCAAAATTTGCAACGACAAATGAATACACAAAAGTAGGCAGTTTTGGCGTATATTGGTGAAAGAAGCATGAATTTCTTTGTTATTTTCGGGGTGTTGATAATTAAATGGTTCATAAACGTGTCTGGATCCACAAAACAAGGTTCAGATATACACAGATGAGTTCCGGAAAAGCCCTGAAACAACTTTAGATGAATGGTGGTGGAGAAATTTTAAAAGCGTTGAGAATCAGAAGCCGTAAATATAACCCAGTTGGAATGGTGTGATTAACAAAAGGGACGAGGTACATTGAAGCTACGAGTGCAGTAACCTTCAGGTAAATTATACTATTTTGTTTGAACTTTGATGTTTTCGTGTGTGTTGAATAACTTTATAATTTATTTACTTAAAATGGACAGTAATGAAGTTGTACTAACAACAAATTTTTAATTTTAAGGTGAAATTTTCTTGTTTAAGTCGAAAGGAGTATTTAGTATTTATATTCTTGATGAAAATTTGGGTATGTCTTTGAGCTCAATTAGACGAACCTGGTTAATTAACGTAAAGGGGTGGTCGATGCTCCCTTTGTACTCAGACTCAGGTCTGCATATATTGTTACATTAATTAGTAGGCATCCTACAAGGACTTTAATTTTGGATGCACATTAAAATGATAACAAATTTAAATCTTGAAATTTTCTGGTACTAAAATTTATGCTGAATTTTTAATTTTGAAATTTTAATGTATTGTGAATATTGATGTAAATAGAGTTAACGTTGATGTTTGTGGTAGGAATGTGTTTGTTTTTTTTTATGATTGAGGATGAAAGTTTTATCTAGGGGAGCAGCCGAGGCGATGAACAGAAGAAAGTCAACGGATCAGTTAATTTTGGAGGTATCACAGCAATATATATATATTACGCCCAAACATCAAAAACGCTTATTGAGCAAAAAATTATCCACAACGCGTTGTGGTCGGTGGCGAACGACCACACCCAGAAATGCGATAATTTTTCGCGTTGTGACCGTTATTCTTGACCACTACGCATTGTGGACAGTGCTCTAACGGCCACGACGCGTTGTGGAAGATTGAAAACGCTCCTGAACCGATTTATCTTGTCTGGACTAGTCAGCGTGCTTACTACAGTCTAACAGTAAAGTCCTGTATTGCGTCTATTAGCAACATCGAGTGAAATATTGAAGTGTAAATTACATATAATTATTGTTGACAAAAAGCATCGAAATGAGACAGACGTTTAATGAAAAACTTAGAAATATCGTTGATAATAGTAACGATCAAAGTGAGTATTTTACGAATGAACGCTATAATGAGATCGTAAATGAGGCAAAAGAAGCAAAACTTCTCAAAGACAACAAATTGCCGTTGTCATCCAAACAATATGGAAGGCTGAAAAGATATGATATCATATCAATTGGAGCATTAGAAAAATTAGTTGAAAAACCTCAAGAAAGTTCGTGTGAAAATTTTAGATATTACTGTAAAACGGAGGACCTTTTTGACATTATTGAAGCTGCCCACATAGCAACTGGACATAAAAGAACACGAGGTACGTATTCAAACGGTATTTTCATAAAGGAAAACAATATAGGGTGTTCCTAAACTTGGAAGGGTGATTTAATGTGGAAAAATAAGAATAGTAGGTAATTACAATAAGACAGTCAAAATCGTAATATTTTCTTACTAGTTTTTTATCTTAACAGGTATTGTAAAATAGATGGCGTCGTTTTAAGGCTATCTTTATCCTACTAACTAAACCTCTCGGTTTAATAATTCTAAATGTGTAAGTTAATTTTAAATTATTTGTATATTATAATTACCTCTTAAAATAAAAAACGTTACGATTTTCACTTTTTTTTAGAACATCTTACACTTATTTTTTAATGTAAAATCTTCCCCTCCGAGTTTCTGAACACTTTGTATAACCGCATCGCTAGAAAACTTATCGCTATCGCACCAACATCCAACAAGATTGAGACTAAACTTGCGGCTTTTATTGTGTTGTTCCATACATTAATGTCCGATGACCGTTATATTTAATTACATGTTACAATAATTATTGTTAGTTTAGTCTAAATTTGTAGTTCGATCATCTATTTCTATCGAGCTGTTAAACAACTCCCATTTTTATAAAGTAGCACTTATAGCAGTTTCTTTTCTCGATTTTAGTTATGGAGAATGAAGTTAACAAAAAATACTGCAATCTCACTAGGGCAGCTATTCAGATCTATTTGTCTCTATGCGAGCAGTGCCAGGAAAAGAAGAAAATGAAGAAGAAGGGATTAGTCGTTGCCACAATTCTATCAAAACACATGAATGCCAAATGCCAAGTGGACTTGATAGACATGCAAAGCGAACCAGACCAAGACTATCGTTTCATATGCAACTACCAGGATCATTTAACTAAATTTACAATTCTTAAACCACTTAAAACGAATACAGCAGAAGAAGTAACATACAATATAATCGACATTTTTTGCATTTTTGGTGCTCCATTTATACTATAAAGCGACAATGGAAGAGAATTTTCCAATAATATAATCGAAACTTTAAAAGATCTGTGGCTAGGCTTTAAACTTGTGCACGGTAAACCTCAGCATTCACAAAGCCAGGGCTCGGTGGAACGATCCAATTAGGACGTAAGAGGCAGGTTGGTAGCATGAATGCTTGATAATAATACCAAACAATGGTCAGAAGGGTTGCGGTTTATTCAAAGCAAAACAAATCGTGCCCTACATGAAGAAATAAAAAAAAGTCCTTACCAAGCCATGTTTGGTGGCAAACAAAGAATCGGACTTGCAGATTCTTCTCTGGAAAAAGAAACATACGAAACTTTAGAAACGGAAAAAGATTTAGAAAAAATTATGGTAGAGATGGCACATGGAACAGACCACAAAGAGGAAGAAAACATCACCAGCGCAGTATCCAGCGCCGCAATGTGTTCTATATGCGAAGATTATGGAATTTTTCAATTATGCAAAACATGCGGTTTAAACGTACACACGACATGCGGTATTAAAATTGAAGACCAAGTCATATGCAGCCTATGCAATAGACTGGAAGCAATCAGAGAGCAGCGTGTAGAAGCTAAAGCGGGACTGGCAAAACAAGCTAAAAAAATGTTAGCTTTGTCTCAAAAAAAATTACCTTCTACCGATTGCAGTCAAAATGTAGTAGTTAAAGTTCCGGACGTCGACAGAGGGCGTCTTGCTCCTAGAAATGTTCTAGCCGTAGTTCTAAGCGTTAATGAGTCCGGTCTGTATAAGTTAGGAACCAAAGAAGGAGCACTGGAAAGACTTTATAGCCGTAATGAATTTACCTTCGCTGATTCCAATTTTATGAACCCATCCGATGTCCCGAGCTCTTCGTTAAATTTGAGAAAAGCCTTAGCACTTTCGTCTGGGTCAAAACAAGAATTTGTCATGTGTCATTGTATACATTACTGCAACTCTAAAAAGTGCAAATATAACAAAAGTGAGGTATTGTGTAATTCTAAACGCCACAACAACAGTGCCTGCAAGAATAAATAATTGTTTTGCATTTGCAGTAGTTTACTATACCTATACTTCAGTTAGTTATTATAATAATCTTTTAGGTTCGTTTATTAAAGTTTCATCTAAAAATATGCATTTTTTTTAAATTTTTAGTTGCTATCTTTCCTAATCATGCTAATCAGTAATCACACAAACACGATTGCTTTATGAGGGTAATGAATTATCCATTTACAGTGCGTTGTAGTCGTTAGGGCATTGTCCACAACGCGAGTTAAGGTTCGGACCTTGGAAGCTGCGTTTTTAAAAAACGTTTCCAAAACTTAACAAATTTATTTTTAATTAATACAGAAATTAATGTGGAATTTTGACAAAGTGTTCTTTACTTTAACCCAAAATTAATTAATTAATTGAACTAAGGTTGTGAGTCGCCTAAGCAAACTGCAATGCCAAAGCTGAATACTTTGACTTACTGCCGGGTCCTTAAGCTCCCTGGCTTTTTATAGTATCCTGCCCCCTCACATGGTTGTGGGAACTTGCAGATCTCATGTCTGCCTTACTCTTAATTCTACTCTTTGTTACATTGTTTCAATCTTATTTCTAGGTAATTGCGATTTCTTAACCGTCTGTGACCTGCCACCTGCAGTATCCGTTCTCATGAACTATTAATAACCTGTCTGGTTTATCCTTGTATTACATTGTTGCAATTGACATGATTTATTTAACAATTTCTAATAGTTCCTATTAGGCTCTATTATTTAATATATAGGTAAATTGCGGAATACATAACTCGCGTAGTGGTCAAAGAAAACGGCCACAACGCGAAATATTATCGCATTTTGGTGTATGGTTGTTCGGCACCGACCACAACGCGTTATGGCCAATTTTTTTGCTCAATGAGCGTTTTCGGTGTAACATATATAACTATATATATATACATATATATATATATATATATATATATATATATATAAACAAAGACAAATTATTTGCAGTCCGCAAGAAGAAAATTGTATAAAAAGTAAGATGTATCTGTAAACAAACTCTTAAGAAAATAATAAGAGCCATTGACAAATACAAATCGGGCTGGTAGTTATATAGCCATTAACAAAACATTAGCTTTATTACTTCATAGGGGAGGAAACATCCACTGACCAATGGTTTCGGCTAGTTAGCCTCATCAGAGTGGAATAGTTCCCAAGAACCCTATGAAGTAATCGAACTATTATAATGATATAATTTCGAAACAATCACTGTACTATGGCAAAAGTAAATAAAACCGTCATCAGGTGATAAAAACCAACACTACTAGAGTGTGGAAGTACAGAATTGAACCGAAACTACATAATAAATTTTATAAATGACTATAAAAGTACGTCTGGCCTTTGAGATTTGCGGAATGTTACAGCAAAATTTATTTGCATACGTAACAAACCTTCTCGTGGCGACACCGGGTTCATGCCCCAAAGGCAATTCAAATGAACAAAGACAAGTTATTTGCAGTCCGCAATAAGAAAATTGTATAAAAGTAAGATATATCTGTAAACAAACTCTTAAGAAAATAATAAGAGCCATTGACAAATACCAGCCCGATTTGTATTTGTCAATGGCTCTTATATATATATATATATATATATATATATATATATAAATTGCATTAGATTTCCTCTAAACTCGATTTTCGCCCCACAAATTGGGCCGTCATAAAATTTTTCTAAAAATTAATTAAAAAAAACAAATACCTCTGAAACGCATCCTTATTTCTGCACACCCCGGCTAGCTCTAAAATCTGCTTCTTCTCGAAGAGAATTAGCATTGCTCTCTCTTTTAACTTCGATCTCTTAGTATTTTCACCGCTTCAGAATACGAGTTTGTAAGACTACATATTTTTAAATCAAATAGTACAGTGTTGGCTTCATAATTTGATACGTGAATAGTGACGAGTCTAAAATTTAATAGAGGTGCAACATATATCTTAAACAAGCTCGTGAAGTGACGTAAAGTAACGTAAATTAAATAAAATTAAACTAAAGTACGCAATTATAAAAGAAGTGTAATTAATTTGGATTTGGATTTGGATGCATTGTGAAGGCAGAGCATACAGCACAACTTAAATGGTGTTCATCTACAAATAGCTAGAGGCGGTCAGCAGGGCAGAGCGAAACTACTTTACCGCATCGTCAACGGAGTAGGGATCTTCAGGAAACTCCAAGTAACGCTTTAAAATTGTTGTTGTTATAAACTATGAAAATTGTGTGACGAGTGAGTGTGAACTATGAAGGTATTTTGCATTATTTTGCGTATTGACAATAATACGTATACCTAACTGTTATTATGGTATTTCAATATAAATCTAAAAGTGTGTATAAAACTTAGTAACGTTCCTCAGGAATTAAAATGTTTATTGTTAAAAGTACATGGGTTTGTTTTTTTTGTTGGTTGTAAGAGTATGCAAAGTACAAAAGCATACATTATTCATAATTAACTGGGTTATCATGAGCTAGTATACTAATTTAAAATAAATTATGAATAAAGAAAGAAAATAAGGTATTATTCAGGGTCCATTTACTCCGGGTACATTCAATGTGTTTGATAAGTCAAGTTAAAATCAAGGACATTACAAAAATAGAATTTATTGAGGTGTAACTTGATCACTGATATGTGGATAATCTTGAATTTTACTTGTAAATAGTGGTAAATAAATATTGTATGATTGTTGTATTATTTTGTGGTTTTATTGAGAGTGTGCGTGTACGATACAGAGTATGATAGTAAATATAGGTATCCAAGAGGAGGCCCAACTGAGCTAGCCAGGGAGCTGTTAAAGAAAGCAATTAGAGTAATGGAAACAGAATCTGGGTAAGAGATTATTTTTGTTAACAATTTTTTATTGTGTTAAATTTATGACGATTTTGAAAATAAATAAAATCCTCGAATGTTTTTGAGAAAGTACTGAGCTAGAGCGAGGTTCCACGGCAATTTATGGCGACCCAAAAGTGAGGCTCGAGTTCCAGGTAGAATTTTAGTAATTTTATTCCAGGAAACTGGCGATCTGAGAGAGGGAGTCTGTGTATAAGTTTAAGAATAAATTTAAGAATATTTTGAGTGTGTGTGGGAGTGATTTGAACGTATGCAGAGAAAGGAGTGGTTAAGGAGTCAAGGAGTGGAAATTGGAAGTGACGATAGTGACTTGTGTGATAAAAATTCGAAAATGAAGGAAGCTGGAGGTAGTAGGTAGTAGGTAGTAGTCGAGGACGGAATCAGGAGATGCTGGAAATGAATTAATTTTGAGAATGCTAGAGAGAATGATTGAAGAATCAAACAAGAAATTTGAGCCAATGAGTGGAGAGTCGAATAAGAAATTTGAGCAAATTAGTCAGAAAATTGACCATTCACCGAAAGAATTTTCAGAATTTAAAAATAGCTTGACTGTAAAAATGGGGGAAGTTGAAAATAGAGTTGATAAAAATGAGCGCGATATTAGAGGTTTAAATCTGGAAATGGGACAATTAAGGACTGATGTAAGGATTTTCTGTGAAGACGAGATTAATGCTAAAATGACAGAGGTAACAGACTCGTGTAAGGATCAGTTAGGTCGAGTTGAGAGAGAAGTGACCGGGATTAAACAGAATGTAGCGACTTTAATGGGGGATGGTCCAAAGTTTGTAACAGGTAATATGTCATTAGAGCAACAGATGAAATTTTATGGGGATAGTAGGGTAAACCCTCAGATATTCATAAATATCATTAGAGGTTTAATAAATAATTTATACGATGAACAGGCGAAGTTAAATGTTGTAAAAGCTTTACTAAAAAACCATGCTGAAGCTTGGTACAATTTAATAGGACAAGAAATTGACACGTACACTGACTTCAAGGACAGGTTTTTAAAACATTATTGAAGTGACCACAGACAAGACCAGGTACGAGACAATTTGATCACGGGTAAATTTAAAGGAGAATTTTTAGGAAGTAGGGAGCAATATGCTATACAAAAGTATAGCATAGCGAAACAACTGAACCCAGCACTGACGGACCGACAGATTATTAAATACTTGTCGAGGCATTTTGAGGTTGAAGTGAGACAGCACGTAGCGTTACAGAACATTGTGAACAGAGAGATGTTTCTAGAGTACCTGCAGAGGTATGACGACGTAAACAGTGGACGGCCTCGGGAACTAAGGGAACGACAGGTAAACACGGTTAGGTTCGACAACAGACGGAACAACTACGCAAGACGGGGGAATAATTTTTCGTATCAGCGACAGAATTGGGAACCGCGACGGACCTTTTACAGGAGCAATAGTGTAGGTAGGGGACCTGCACCTAGACCGGGACCAACTAGACAGAACAGTTCACCGGACATGAGGGGGACAGCAAATACAAACAGGGAAGGTAACAACACGGACAGGGTTGAGACGCCAAGGACATACGCGGAAGTGACAGCAAGACCAGGACCGAGTAGAGAGAACAGACCTGAACAGGATTTTTAGAGCAGGACAAACCACTAGACATCACTGTGTATAAATATGAATATCCTAGGAAATTTTTGAAGATAGAAGAAGTAATTGAGCCAGAAATTATAGAAAAATTTTGTTTGCCCATAATAGAGATGAAAATTTTTGAGAAAAATTTAGGAGCATTATTAGATTCAGGAGCGGAGGCGAGTGATACCTACCATCCTAGGTTCATTCTTTCTCACATATACAGTCAAATTTGTATACACAGTTTCATAAAATGTTACAATCTCAATCCTTAAACCTTTTAAAATTTCATGATTTCTGTTTATTCCAACAATTTTATTTTGGACGAATAGATGGGCCCGTCGTGCAACCCTAAATTGGTTTTTATTCTGATATATGGTGAGCTCAGTATAACCCAGTTACTCTAAATGGTTTTAAACATCGCATCTTTGTTTAAAACAAACCTAAAAACCCGTTTACTCCTTACAACAAAATGATTATGTCATTTACTAACATTTTTAAATAATAAATATCAATTGTCCTTTGCATATACCTCTTCAAATGAGTTTTCATAGTGATAAAATACACCCCCAATAAATCAAATCACTCAAGCACAAAATACCAACACAAATGTTCAAGCAAAAGCAAGAAATTAATTTCGTTACTTGGAGTAAGCTTCTTCCATCGCTACCTCTGAAGATGTGTTCCAAAACCCTCGTCGTTGTGTCCATACACTTCGTTGTTACACATAGATCCAACTCATTTTCACTCGCTATCCAAATCTCTGCAACCGCCTTCACTGTTTCTACCTCGATACTTGTCTCGACCAAGCTTGATCTTCCGTAATCACTGAACTTCGCGCATTCTTGTTTCAAACTTCTCAACTCGCTATCAGTCAGCACCCACTTGTGCAAATCATACTTTTAATGCATTATCGATGTACGTTACTAACAGCGTTTTACACACTTTTAAATTAGGATGTTGTATTATAATTCAACAAACAAGCGACTTACGAGAATCGGTAAAAAGTAAAAGCAAGTAAGAGTAAGTAAGAGTCCTTTACTACCTTTCCTAGTGTATTTATATGATTTTGTACACCCCTTACGGACCCTATGTCCGTCGAAAAGCTTATTTTTCATAATTGATTCTACAAATTTTGTACGTAACGAACTTCTACATCCGAAAACTCCCAGTGCATCGTGCTTTTACATTGAAACTTCTTAACAACATGTAACCGTCGTGAGCTTCTCAAAATTTCTCGCATTCGACCAATTATATTGCTTTCCCCCGTTTTTAACGTCCAACCCCTAGTTACCTTTCCTCGTTTAACCCATATTCACTGTCTCTTTTAAAATCCCACTCAAGCAACAGAAAATCGATATTATGGTTGACCTCCAAATCTACCGCGTACTTTAGTCGTCCAACCCCTAGTTACCTTTCCTCGTTTAACCCATATTTACTGTCTCTTTTAGAATCCCACTCAAGCAACAGAAAATCGATATTATGGTTGACCTCCAAATCTACTGCGTACTTTAGTCGAGTATTTTAACCAACGTGTTATTATACGTGTTCTCTGTCTGTTTTACATGACGGATATTCCGTCTTACTTTGTTTCAAAGCATCTGTTGTTTTAATAGCTCTCGCATCGACCGTTAAATACGATTCTACAGAATTATATCCCAACGTTCATTTCAGTTATTTGAACTTGACATTTTAACTATCAGGTGTTTCTATGAAGCAAACTATCCGTTTGAAATTATAATTCCGGTTTTAGCATTTCTTAGGATTTGTATAACGAACGTATAGTTTAGTTAAATGGAAATATGCGTTTAAATTATTGATTTTCTATATCCAAAGGCTCCGTTTCTTATCCGATGCGCTTGAATTAAAATATTAAAACTAATTATGCGTATCCTTGGGTTTCCTGTACTCTAAAACTTCTACACGTTATGCGAATTTAACATTCTGATTTAGAAATACAAAATATGTTAGTATCCGTCCGTTTTCAATGTCACAACTAATTAATTTGGCGCGTAAATAAATTGTTCCTATTTCCTATATACACAGTCGTTAAAAATTTATTATCTAGACCTATCTATCCTTCTTAACCTATAATTTCCACGACAATATATATATATATATATATATATATATATATTACTGTGATACTCCCTTAGCCCCTTGGATGGACGTACATAAAATGCTGTGATATTTTATTATCCCCTTTGATATTATATTAATATTTAGCCCCACGATTTGGGCGTACATAAAATGCTGTGATTTTTTTTTTATAATCAACAAGCCCCTACGATGAGCGCCATAAAATGCTGTGTTACTTTCCGCCTCACGATTGGGTCTATCATAATGCTGTGATTACTATCTGTCCCTTACGATTTGGTCTATCATAAAATGCTGTGTTATCCCCTTTATATTAATCAAGCACCTATGATGTGAAAAGTTAAGTTATGAATTTTCTTTGCCTCAACTAGTTGATTCAATTAAATAACGAAATTCTACAATACACAATATAATGATTAAATATTTACAACCTTTTTAAAATCTTTCCCTTTTTCAGAATATTTAAGAAATTGAAGCAAGCAAAACGAGCCTTTTGTTATATTTAGAGATCTTTTAAAACGTTTCAAGATGCCTATTACCTTTCATAAATTGATCAATGAAACAAATGTTTTGTTGACTCTTACATGTACCAAAAACATTGAATTAAAACAGTTTTCAGTAATAAATTATATCAATATGGCTAACCTGGAATGGTCCCATAGTCCTCTGCATTCCCCAAGAGTTTTTGTGCCCAGTCTGAATATTTAGAGTTGAATTTGGAAGTCGACATCAAACCAAAATACTATCCAAATCGTTATTCAAAATCCTATAGATTAATCCAATTTAGGATTCAGTTTGTATATCTCCAAAGTAATTTAACAGAAAGTGATTAACCAGAGTATTCTCCAGAGTGATCTCCAGAGTCGTCTCCTGAGTCGTCCCCAGAGCCCTGTTTTATTTATGTTAAAAATTGTATATTTTTACTAAATTGTTGTTCACTTACGTCTATAATAGATCGGCTCACTTGCACAATTTTTACACTTTTATAAAATGATTTTCATTTACTTTCGTAGGACTGGTTACGTGAATAATTTAGCACTTTTGAGTATCGTTTTAGTCCAGTTTAAAATGTATACTAAACCCGTCGCTCAATTGTTATCGTATTTATAAGCCGTCCGTCTTGTTTTCTATTCGGGAAATCCGGGAAATTTTACCAATTGTATAGTTCAAATACTTGTATGAACGCTTAAATTGTCACGCATTCATTTACTTTCCATGCTGTTTAATTGAGAAATCCCACGAATTTTCGTTTATTTAGTCACGTATTCATTGTTGATTGCTTATTCTAATCTAAACCGAAATAAATTTGGTGTTTGTTTATTTCCTAGTTGGATTTTTGAACAAATGTGATACTTTATATCACGTACGATTTATTCAAATAATGCATAATTTTAACCTGCGTATGCGATGATATATTTAACGCACTTGTTAAATATTTATCTAGCCAATTCATATAGGTTTTCCGTTGATTTAATTTTAATGCATTTCGTTACGTTTTTAAATCTTATCTTTGCTCGTAACTACTCTGACGAGAGGGCCACGTACCTCCCAGTGCCCCCTCTGTATCTGCGCCTGGTGTCTACAGTTTAAGATGCAGTACATGGGGATCTTGAACTCTGAAAGAGATATGATCTTGGTTAAATGAGACGATCGGTTTTCAAATTTCAAAAATCTTTTCCAAAAAAATATAACACAGTTATGTTTGATTAAATCAAATCATTAAAAATCCCGAAACTGCGTTTTGGCCGTAGTAGGCTTTAATCGTCAATGACAAAAAACCGTTCCGAATGGATCTGCACCTTGAAGTTCTAGATTTCCAGAACGGGTGGAATAGCTTGTGCGTTCCAGTGATCTAAAGAGCCAAACTACAGGTTCAATCAAAGTAGTAGGGTCTTTAGTGAGGGACCAAACTAAGACAGTTCCCCGAAAGAGGGCAGCAGCTTTCTCGGTACTTAGATTGGCAGAGACCATAGAGGTCGGTATGGTATTCTAAGACACACAACTGCGATGTGGAAGGCAACGGAAAACCACCACATTACCTCCCAAGTATACAGCCTACATAAATTGTTATTAATAATGATGGCATCCTCTGGGGTAAAAAATTCCGGAGTTAAAATAGTTCTTACATGTGATTTTCCAATGCTCCACCCGAAGGTACTACATTGGCCAGGAACCGAGTTTTTTTCACCTAAAAAATTTGGAATTTTGCCGAACCCTTGTTGTTCCAAGCAAGGTAGGGATCTTTAACGTGCGTGACAACACTCGCACACGAAACCTCCATTTTACCTCTCATCCGAACGAGAGTGTATTTTTGTGAAAAATGCTCGCTTAACATTTTTCGAGCGGACCGTGTCGGGATTTGAACTTGGGACCTTGGGCATAGTAGTCACACACATAGCACTACGCCACGGAGCCGTCTGGTTAAAATAATCCCCCATTCGGATCTCCGGAATGGGACTACTTCAGGGGATGTGATCCGAAAGTATAAAAAAAGATCCGTAAACATTCTGCGAGTCGGAGCGTGGAATGTCAGAAGTATGAAGCAAGTAGGTTAGCTAGTGAATCTGAAAATAGAAATGAAAATGTTGGCACTAGAAATAGTAGGGTTCAGCGAAGTTCGCTGATCAGTGGCGAAAGATTTTGGAGTGGAAACTTCAGGGTAATTCATACAGGATCAGAGAAAGGAAATTTAGGTGTGGGGATAGTTATGCGAAAAAAGATAAGACGACGTGTAGAAAACTACTTACAAAAGATAGAAAAAGTACTTCATGGTTAGATTAGAATCTAAACCGGTAAATACAATAATAATACAAGTATACATGCCCACCTCTAGCTACAGCGAGGAAAAGGTAGAGGCGATCTACAAAGATATCGAAGACATACTAAGATGCGTAAAAGAACATGAAAATTTAATAATTACGGGGAATTTTAATGTAGGTAGGGAAAGAGCGGTAGTAGGTTTATTTGGTTTAGGCACGAGAAATGACAGGGAAATAAGCTGGTAGAATTTTGCGACAAGAACAATTTAACCATCACAAACACATTATTTCAACATCATGCTAGAAAACGATACACGTGGCAGATGCCAGGAGATATAGGAAAATATCAAATAGATTACATTATTGTTTAGATAACAGTTTAGGAATCAAGTAAAAGACTGTAGAAGCTAACCAGAAGCAGATATAGACACTAACCACTACATCGTAGTTATGAAGGTCGCTAATAAATTTAAAAATTTGAAGAAAAGAAACAGAAAAAAGGCACTTTGACTTTGAGAAACTAAAAGATAAAGATATCCACGAAAGATTTGAAAAAAGTCAAATGAATTGCTGAAAGATATCAGGAAAATTTCTTATACTAAAGAAGTAGAAACAAAATGGAATCACATTAATTCAGCTGATATATAGCGGCCAGAGATAATCTGGGGTATACACAAAAAGAAAACAAGAAACCATAGATAACAAAGGGTATCCTGAATTTAATAGAAGAAAGACGAAAATGCAAAAATAGATCAGACGAAACAGGAAAACTGATATACAAACCCATAAAATAGGAAATTATTTACAAATGCGGGATAGCTCAAAACACTGGATTGATGAAAAGTGCAGAGGTACAACTAAGATGAACAAACAAACTAATTAGAAAGAATTTTAGTGATATAAAACGGTATAGCAAAAATATTAAGGACGGCGTTACAGAAAATGTAGAAAACGTGGTTGGATGGCAAGAATATATAGGGAATTTATATGAAGGACAGGAACTAACAGCATTAGAACAGGAATTATACGTGAAAAGGATGACTTGGAATATCCTATAGTTAGAGATAAGTTTGAATTACCATTAAAGGTCTGAAAAATGATAAGGTGCCGGGTATAGATAAGGTGCAAGCAGAAACTCTTAAAGCCGCTGGACAAGCAGTAACAGAACGGCTCTTCCAACTTGTATGAGACAGGTGAGATACCCAAAGATTTCAAACGTAACATCATAGTCACTATACCAAAGAGAGGCACGGATAGATGTGAAAATTTTCGAACAATAAGTTTGACATCATACGTGTCAAAAATATTAACAAAAATTGTATAAATACAAATGGAAAAACAAACTAAAGATATACTAGGTTTAGGCGAAACAGGAGAACATGGGAGGGTATTTTAGCTCTGAGAGTGATAATGGAGAGAACAATAGAAAAAAGAGAAAAGCGTGTTTGTAGATCTAGAAAAAGCATTCAACAATGTAAAATGGAAAAAAATATTCGAAACACTCAAAAAGATTAGAATGAGTTTTAGAGATAGGCGGATAGTACATAGCTTATACAAAGGGGAAACAGCGGTAATAGAATTAGAGCAGGAAAGTAGAGCAGTAAATATTAGAAAGGGGATGAGACAGGGATGTGCACTATCCCCATTAATTTTTAACAGTATGAAAATTAACAAAAATAAAACTAAAGTAATAGTATGCAAAGGACGGAAAAATAAATTAAAAACAAGGATACAAATAGGTAACGAGAACTTACAATAGGTAAAGGATTACTGCTATCTAGGAAGCCAAATAACACGAGATGAAAAGAGCGCAAAAGATATAAAACAAAGATTAGCACAAGGTCGTGCAATATTTAACAAGAAAAAACAACTACTATGTTCAAAGACAACAAACATAGAAACAAGAAAACGATTGCTGAAACATATGTGTGGAGCACAACACTGTGAGGCTTTGAAACCTGGAAAGTAGAAGAAGTGGACAGGAAAAAGATAGAAGCCTTTGAATTGTGGTGCTACAGACGTATGAAGTAGATATCACGTACAGACAAAGTTAAGAACAAAGAGGTACTAGAAATGGTAGAAGAAGAAAGAAATTTATAGAAAACCGTAAAACTAGAAGAGATGGGATAATACGCCATGTACTAAGGCATAAGGGAATAGTGCGGAATATATTAGAAGCAGAGATAGGAAAAAAGAAAAGTATTGGTAGACTTAGGTTAGACTGTTGCACACAGATAGTCAATAATGTAGGATGTGGCAATTTTAGGGAAATGTGTAAGCAAGCTCAGAATAGAAATCAATGGAGTTACGCATCTAACCAGTTCCAAGATGGAAAACCCAATGACGAAAAAAATAACTGTACTGAAACCTGATGATTATTATTAGCAACTACAGGTATTGGTTTTGCAATATTCTCAACTAATGTTAATTGTGCAAAAGGATTTACTAGAAAACTATAAATTCGGCAAATCTCAAAGTGTTGGGGAATCTTGGTAGCCACAGCCCCTTCACATACCTACCACTGAATCTAGGTGAAATAGAGCATATAATTAGAAAACAACAGAAGGGGAACAGAGCTGTATCTTGGCTGTGGGAATTTCAGGGAACTGTGTAGTCTAGCTCAGAATAGAATTAAGTGGAGGCACGCGTCCAACCAGTTTCAAGACGGAAACCCAATGATGAAAAAAATTATTACACTTAAATCTGATGATTATTATAAACAACTACAGGTGTTAGTTTTGAAATAATTTCAACTAATGTTTATTGTGCGAAAGGATGTATTGGAAAACTATTAATTCGGCAAATGTTCAAGTGTTGAAGGTTCTTGGGAGCCGCAGGTTGCTTAACCCCCTTCACATCTAACAAGAAAGAGCAGGGGCTATGTTCGATGACAACAAACATAGAAACAAGGAGAAAATTGTTAAAGGCATATGTGTGGAGCACAGCAGGGTACGTCTCTGAAATAGGGACAGTAAGACAAGTAGACAGAAAAATGGTAAAAGCCTTTTGGAAAGTTGTGCTTCAGATGTATGAGGATGATAGCATGGACAGACAAAGTTAATAACAAAGAGGTTATAGGAATAGTAGAGAAATAATATCTGTAAAAAAAAAAAAATGCGAAAAATAGGACAGGAAACGTTCTCAGGCATTTTTGTGAAATAGTGCGAGATATACTACAAGCAGAGATAGGGGAAAAAGATATAAAGGTAGACCTATATCAGACTATTGCACGCAGATAGTAAAAATGCAGACTGTGGAAATTTCAGGGAAATGTGTAGGTTAGCTCAAAATAGGTAGCAATGAGGGTACGCGTTTAACCAGTTCCAGGACTGAAGACCTAGGAACTTCGATTTGCAGTGATAATGAAAACAATGACAAATTAATAACAAGGAAAAAACATAACATTAGTCAGACACACATGAGTTCATTGCTTAATTCGAATGTTATAATAAGCTTCCATTTTGTTGTACACACCACTGGCGCCTTCTATAAATAGCTTCACAAGACGGGCTTTATTATTGTTGGAGTTATTTCATTTACGGCGTCTTGGACTACTTGTAATTGGACTACATTTTTGTACGATATTGAGTACACACAATTTTTTAAAAAGTCCCATATAAAGAAATCAAGAAGAGTCAAGTGTGGTGATCTCGCCGGCCAGTTGATTGTCCTCGATTTTAATCTAGTTTTCGTTATACTCTAAATTTAAAAAACCTGCAATAATCTGAGCATTGCATGAGCACCATCATTCTGAAAGAACATATTTGGTAATGTAGCAAGTTGAAGCTCTATTAGTCTATCTGACACCCTTAACTGCAATAATCTAAGTATCTTGCAGTGTTTAAATTTACATAATAAAAAAACGGACCTATGTTGTATCTTCCAAGAATAACAATCCAGACGTTAAATCCCTATTTGACTTGATATCCAATTTTATTGTCAAAAATGCCATACTTCGAATTTGATCTTCATTGCGTAATGCTTAACATGGTCGTTCATTGTGTGGACAGTACTTCCAAAGCTTTAAAATAGTTCTTCCCCTAGAGTGAGCAATACCTATTGCATTCTGAATTTGTCTGAGAGACGCTGGAGGATTTTAAACAACTGCTTGTAAAACGCTGTTTTCGTTCTTCTTTAATTTACCTATTTCTCTTAAGCAGGACAAAACTTCCGTAATCTATTAAACTATTCTGTAGTCGTCGAAACATACATCTGTTTGGTTGGTGTCTTTCTGGGTATTTATTTAAATACAGTTGAGCAACCTTAGTATCATTCCTTCCAGAAAAAATAAAACATTCTAACATTTGATATTTATCACGGTTAGAAAAGCTATCCATTTTAAACGCAAATGCTCTGTTCAAATTTCTAAGTAAATTAACACTACTAACTTAAAACATAAAATAAAGGACAAACTTTGACGTGTCCCATGCGTACAGCAATCGATTCTTTTTGCGTAATGAACCAAAACAGAGTATCGTTATTTTCATTCAATCAAACTTAACAATGTTATACTTCTTTGGAAAGAATTTTTTTGTCAGTATTTCAAAAATGTAAAAATCTAATATGGCGGTTATTAAAAAATAAAAGGTTGAACATTGCCACGCAAAACATGTGTCTTAGACAAAATCTAAGTTCACTATGGAAGCGCAATGGTGATTACCATGATGTACAACATTTTAGCATTCTATTTTAATTAGCAGCGAACCTACGTGCAAATAAAAAAATCGGCAATTTTGTGTTTTTGTATATATATATATATATATATATATATATATATATATATATATATATATCTAGTAACCTAAGAAAACTTTTGAAACTTGAAAACGGATCTGAAACACCCTTATTATTGTGCTGTTTACCTCCCATTGAACAAGGATCGTACTTCTTACAGGTTTCCGAATCCCCATGTGCTGCATCTGTAACAGACATAAATTCCTCCCATTATAGGTCCCTATAATATGCTTAGACGACGCAGTCTGAGGTTAGTTTTGCTTTAAAAGATTTAGTTCACCATAACACTGCTTAATTATTCACATTAAATTCCTATTATAGTTGCACAAGGTTCAATTCGTATTAATACACTAACGTATTTATTTTTGTTCGATAATATTATTAGGTTAGTTTGAAAACTCTAAGATTTATTAAAATTGTCTGTTAGCATCATTGATCTAGTATAGGAAATGGTCATTTGACACATGCGCATGTAACGCGCTTGATAACGTTAGATTCGGAAACGTATGTGGACTTGCTTGCTATCTTTACAAGGGACAGGGTGTCCGACGAAAATAGGTCGATAACATGGAAGTGGAGGTTTGCTTAGTTTAAGTGATACGATGACCTGGTCTACATCACCTTTGTTGAAGACGAAACTCCTCAATAGTATGTTAGTCTCTCATTATTTAATATAAAATTATTTCCCTTTTATTAGTACAACTTTAACAATTTCGATAACTTATTTGGTATTTTGTAACAGAATCGTTCGACTTTAACGATATGAAATTTTGCATTTCAATATAAACAAGATACATATGCTTGTTGTTAAATGAAGGACTCTTCCATATCATAAAGAGAAACTCGTTTTGACTTAGGGTAACTACTTAAAATGAAAGTTTTACAAGTTTTTACATTTTGCTATACTTGGGGTAAGTCTCAGTGTTTGCTTTAAATTTTTGTAGTAAGATTATTTGTCTTTGCTGAAGTGCACAATTTGTAGGTTTTATAAATGATATTTTGAAAAATTTTCGAGCAGATAGGACGTTTTTAAGACGCTTGATAAAGTATATGAACTTATAATTTTTTGTTATCAAAATCAATTTCATGTCAGAACATTTGTAAGAATTCTAATATTGATCTAGTTTTTCTAGCGTAATATTAGTTTGTTTGTCAGTTTAAAATACCAGTTCAAACAACACTTTAGACAAAATTTTGTTTCAATATGACCTTGGTTTGTTTGTGATTTAGAAATACATAAAATCTGCAAAATATTTGTAAAGCAGTTAGCGAATAATTATACTTTGAATTTTCATATTTTTAAGAAACATGTGTAATCTTTCTACAGATCTGAGAAACAGAACAAAACATATAATTGTATATTTTGCTCTTCTTTAAGGTAAGTTATTAATCAGACTGAATTTACTTATTGAATAATTATCAAAGATTTTGAGGTACTGAATTTTATTTTTCGTATATTATTGTAACATATTAAACTAACGAAGCCGAATTTTGGTTAATACATAAAGCTTAAGTTAACATCTGAGTTATTTTCTTTGGTTTCACAAAAATTATTTTGTACGTATTTGTGTTTAGGTGGATAACCACAAACAGTGGTCTTGTTTTGAATAATTATAAATTCTTTCTTACAGTTTTGAAATAAAAAGAACTTACAGGTCAGTTATTTTTTATTATAGCTTCCTGTTTTTTTCCCGGAACTTTTGGTATTAGAAGTTTAAGCGTCGTGGCGCCATTAAGTTTTGTCTTTGTTTGTGCTAAAACAAAATCGGCTCTCGAACCACTCTCATGCAAGAACGCTGGATTAAGTTCCACAGATAGCCGTGTTAACTTACAGGGAGCTTTCTTTTTACTATTAGCTGTTTGCCAACCAACTTTACCCTGGGCTACTTTAATATTCAGGAAACCCTGGTGTACTTCAGGGACGCTACGTGTTAGATTCTCACCTCTGGCAGAAGCTTATTACAGTATAGTTCCATCTTCCCCTGATACACTTTCGGTTACCTGGGCACCCAGCTCTAAACAGCTATAGTACAATATGGCGCCCAAGTGTAACAAATGTCTATTACAAACTGTACACACTGTATAATTACTAAAAGTAGTAGCAAGTCCGTACGGGACTGGATTTCTCACACGAAGAAATTTTTGGCGATCAGTTGTTTCGCAACAAGTTTTACCATCACCCACCTCACCTTTTGTGCAGTTAAGCCTAAATGACCAACACTATATCACTTTGTGGGCGCAAAGCTGATGGCGTCTGTTTAAGTCGCAACTCATCACGTCAAAATGAAAGATTTGTTATAATTATACCAATTGCGGTAAATTTTAACCTTCCCCGCGTCGTCAACCATGCATGACCCTGGAGTAAAGTAATACGTCTACAAATGCGGCTGCATAGATTGCCGTTACGATGAATCCCACAAGTTAACAGAACAAGCCAGGAGCTTACCTGGTTTTTTATTAAAAGCCCAGGTCGTTTCCTGTTTGCCAGGTCCGGATCACCAACTAATGGGTTCTGGGCTTTTTCAAATTTCGAACGACAAAGTACAGAAGTAGATTTTAGGTAAATGAAGATACAGAGATTCGAAAGGATCACTTCGCCGAACTTAATCGCACACACGTCCGACCTCTTCGAACGGGAATAGAAAAGTCAATGCTTTTAAGAAACTTCGTTCCCACTAACTATCACCGTTTTTACACTTCCTAAATTAACCTGCTAACTGCATCCACATTCTTATAGCCTTAAAACGCAAACGTATGCGGTTTAAATACGTTAACTCATGGGTTAATGTCCTGAAATTCGTGAGACCTATAATCGTGAAACTTACAAATATAAACTTAAATTAAAGATGGGAAAGAAAAGCTTTCCACGCTGGGATTAAAAATCTCCTAAATTTAAATATTAAAATAAAATGGGCAACCAAATAAGGCACAACAGACAGCATGCACTTTTGTGCACGCGGACCTGTTATATGGCCAGTGAAATCGCAACCCACCCCGCATTTCACGCTTTAT
>JARFIW010000605.1:0-138251 GCA_036346225.1 Platerodrilus igneus | reverse complement strand
TTTTTAGGACACGTAATAACACCCCAAGGAGTGATGCCAAACCCCGACAAAACAAACTCTGTATTAAATTACCCTATACCCAAAACGAATAAAGAGATTAAAGGATTTTTAGGCCTTAGCGGATATTACCGAAAATTCATAAAAGGTTATGCTCAAATAACTAAGCCCCTAACCAATTGTTTAAAAAAGGGAAACAAAATTGTACATACCCCAGAATTTATAAAAGCAGTAGACAAAATCAAAAGCATTTTAACAAATCACCCCGTATTAGAATACCCAGACTTTTCGAAACCATTCATTTTAACAACGGACGCATCAAATGTAGCCTTAGGCGCAGTATTAAGTCAAGGAACAGTAGGTAACGACAAACCCATCAGTTACGCATCAAGAACCCTCAACGAAACAGAGCAACGATACAGTACGATAGAGAAAGAATTGTTAGTCATAATTTGGGCAACAAAGTATTTCAGACCGTACCTATACGGACGGAAATTCTATATATATACCGATCATAGACCACTAGTTTGACTATGCAAACTCAAAGAACCTAACTCGAAATTACAAAGATGGAGAATTAGACTAGAAGAATATGATTATGAGATCATATACAAAAAGGGAATTTACAACAATAATGCAGACGCTTTAAGTAGAATCCAACTTAACGCACTTGAGACAGAATCATTAGTAGGAAACGTAGACGAAACCGAAGTCAGAGAAGACCCAGAAGAAATGGAAACCATACATTCGACACAAAATGACGAACCGGAAACCGCAATAAAAATTTTAAACGAAGCTATAGACACGAAGCCCAATCAATTTATAATCACAGAAGTTTTAAACAACCCCAACCCTGTAAAATACACGAAAGTGGATAATAAGAAAATTTACAAAGTTCAAATAACTAAAGACGACAATGAATCACAAATAATTAAGATATTAAAGGAATACACCCCCGAAAAAAAAACGATTTTACTTTTATTTTAACACGGAAAACTTATATAAACGATTTTCAGAAATATATGTAAAACTATTTAACAATTCTGGCCCCGAACTTATAAGATGCACGAGAAAATTAATAACATTAGACGACCCTGACGAAATAAATGACGTAATAAGAAACCAACACGAAGGAAAGACCAACCATCGAGGAATAAACGAGACCCTAAAACAAATTATAAGACGTTACTATTTCAAGGACATGAAAGAATTAACTACAGACTTTATCAATCAGTGCGAATTATGTAATAAAGCCAAATATGTCAGAAAACCCCCAAAAATACCCTTAATGTTAACTAAAACACCAGACAAACCTTTCCAGAAATTACATGCAGATACTCTAGTAGTAGAAGCACAAAGTTACCTAACAATCGTGGACGCATTTACGAAAATAGGACAAGCAATACCAATCACTTCTAAAAATAGTATAGACGTAACCCAAGGATTTCTACACTATTTTACATTTTACGGAACACCCGAAACGATAACATTAGATAACGGAAGCGAATTCAAAAACGAAACAATTGAAAACACTTTAGAATTACACAAAATAAGAATTCACTTTATAACGGAAAACCACCCTGAATCAAACGGACTAATCGAAAGACTACATTCAACCCTATTAGAACAGATCAGACTATTAAGATTAAATTACAAGAAAGAACACATAACCAATTTAATGTCATACGCATTAATCGCGTATAATAACACGATTCATTCAACTACAAATTTTACACCCTTAGAACTAACCTTAGGACATTCAGATTCACGAAACCCCTACGATATACATTATAATAAAGAAATCTATCAGCAATACGCTAAAGATCACAAGGAGAAACTAAAAATAACCTATGACAGAGTAAAGGACAAATTAGATAACGATAAAGAGCGAATTACCGCAACCCGTAATAAAAACTCAGACATAAACAAATTTTCCATAGGACAAACCGTATTCGAGAAAAATTACCAAAGTAAAAGACACAAAACGGCACCGAGAAATTTAGGACCCTTTAAAATCAAACGAATATTCGACAAAAACGTAGCCGCGATAGACGACGGCAAGATAACAAAATATGTTCACCTCAAAAATTTAAGACACCCTGTACTTTCAGATGGACAATCGTCACCCTTACCGTCAACCTCCACCCAGGTAGAACGGACACAGAAATTATAATTGAAGACATAAAGAATAACCCCGGTATACTACCAATAAAATTAGGCAGTATGCAAAACACCATAGATTATTGGACCTTTGCACAAAAATTCGATTTAACCGAGCTAAAACAAGAATTTCAAATAATCAAAAATAATTATTTTCGACTAAAACAATCAATGGAAACAACAAAATTCGGAAAAGAATACGCAATAGAAATGATGAACTACGACAGTATAACAGAAAGTATTTTGAAAAATATCGAAGACAAATTTAATCGACTAATACCTACAGAACAAATGACAAGAAGAAAAAGATGACTAATCAACGGATTAGAAAACGTAATTAAAGCAATTACCGGAAATTTAGATAACCAAGACGCAGAACGCTATGACAACGCGATACAACAATTGATAGAAAATCAAAACGACATTAAAACTATAATTAGTAATCAAATATCGTTAACACAATCAACGATCATCAAATTTAATGAAACTCTTAGAAAACTAGTTAGAAATCAAAATAGTATAGCCAATCGAATAGAAACCTTAGAAAATAACATGCGAACTACCATGTTAGGCATGCGAGATTTAATCAGATTCAATACGATATGTAACCAAATAATATCAACCCTAACTTTAATTCAACAAATCCTAGCAACATTAGAAAACGCAGTAACCTTTGCAAAATTAAATACCCTACATTCAAGTATCATAGAACCAATAGATTTATTAAAAGAATTATTGAGAATAAAATCTTTTATAACTAACAGTAAATTACCTTTCGATGTAATAGAATCAAACATTTTAATATTTGAAAAAATAGCCATAGTTAAAGGTTATGTAAAAAATAACGATATAACATTTTTAATAGAAATACCGATAGTAGAGATTAACAATTACAATTACTATCATTTATTTGCTTTTCCAATGAAAATGACTAGCATATACCAAGTTATTATTCCAAAAACCAAATTCCTATCCTTAAATGAACAAAGATATGGTTATACAAACGACAAATGTAATGAAGTCACACCCAATCAATACTTATGCCAATCATTAACAACCACAACAATTCAAGAAGACAGCCCTTGCGAAGTACAACTACTAAAATTTACCAATCACTATGAAAATTGTGAAGCCAAACCTGTATTAATCAACAACATGAAAATTCAGAAAGTAACGGAAAATAAATGGATAGCCATTTTTCCCACCGAAGTAATCGCAACAATGTATTGTAATCAAGATGAAAGTAATTTAGCATTAACCGGAAGTAAATTAATCACCCTTAAGGAAAATTGTTATTTAAAATTAAAAAATGAAATAATTAGAGTTTACCAAGATCCAGTACAAAGCAAGAAATTAGCAAATCTACCCGATCTGCAAATCAAGATTACCCAAAAAGAAGATGAAGAAACCCTTCAAAAACCAATGCAATTAGAACACCTGGAATTAGACAACTTAAACCACGCCATGAAACTCATGGAAGAATACAAAGAAAAACTGAACGAGATCAAGACGCCCAAAGTGCAATATGATAACATTAGTGTATGGACAATTATATTGATTTTATTGACTATTTTATTGATCATTTATGTAATGTACAAAATATGTATTAGATTTAAGAATAATAAAGAAAACAGTTTTAGATTTAAGAAACCCAAACAAACAAATGTACCCCTAGAAAATATGAATTTTAAATGAGATTAAACGAAAATGAATTAACTAAAAATCAAGATAAGGTAAAAACCCTTAATTTTTAATGTACGTTGGGAGGAGTTATAGGAACCCCCATCTATTATATATATAAAACTAATATCTGTATTAGGAAATATTAGGAAACATTAGGAAATGTTAGGACAGTACAACAATGTCGTTGCAACATTTTATTACATATTATTATGATGATTTCAGTTCCCACGAGTGGAAACGCTACAAAGTAGCACAAGGATAAGTGACACTGCAGAAGTCAGGTCACAGACGGTCGTCGGATGTCACGTACCGAGATTACGCAGAATTAGCCTGCAACAATGTAATTATGAATAGCTTTTAAGATATCAACTATGTATTACAAAGTGTAAGCGGACATTACGTCCGCAGGTTACCACAGAAATGTGAAAGGGAGAAAGTTATATAAGGACTGGGAGCTCCACTCCTAGTCAGTTCATCAGACGTTCAGCTTTAACCTTGCAGTTCACTGATAACTCATTGTACAATTAAGAATTAACTATTTCGACTTAGAATAAATTAATCCAGTATTGTAAAATTCCATGTTCAAATCTGTTTAAACAAATAAATGTGTTAAGGAACCAAAGAAGTCTTTTTAAAAAGGACCGCTCGAAGCCACGAACCTTAACTCGCGTGCCTACTAATTGTTTTTAGTTGTTTTTCTTGTGAGACAAATGCTTTAAGGAACATTTGACGGACTTACTTTAGTGATACGCGTACTTTACTAACTTGTGGTTTTAGTTGTTTGTCTTGTGAAATAGGAGTCGTAGAACTTGCTAAACTGACCGATTCTTTCTTTAGGATTAATGTGTGTGCGATCTAGTCTAGTGTCCCTTTGTTTTATCAGATTAGTGCATACTTTGGATTATTTAAATACAGTGGCTACTGTAGTTTCTGCATTTTTCTAAACACCAAAGAATCTAAAATAGATCAGTGCTTGCGCGAATTTCGTAATTTGCGAAATATAACAGATTACCGGTTTACAAAGGTATTGGTTGAAGTTCCTCACTGCTTTTTGGAAGTTTATGAAAATAGTATACCTTTGATCCCAGTTGAAATTAAACTAGTGCTACAAAATATTTCGAAATTATTGTCTCAGGAAATAGAATTAACAAGAAATTTATCAATGCTACATAGTTCCGTCGCGTGATGGTGTCTGCTGCTAACCCCAGTGAAATGCGTAGGTGTGATTAGTGTGACGTGTGATAAGTTCCATCAACACCCTCACAGTCCAGGTGAAGTGCTTCGTTGGCGTAGGACATCGTGAATCTCACACTTCCGTTGCAAGGAAGCGTGGCTGAAGGACTTTTGTAAGTTGAACTATTTCCTACTTGTTATTACTTTAAATATCTATCCGTTGCTTTGCCATATCTTTGTCGTTCTGATACCTTTTACAAAAGACTTGCATGATATTTTAAAACATAAGAAAAAAAGAAAGAAAGAAAGAAAGATCAATACTACTGAATTACTCATATCAATTGTGTCTTACCTATTTATTTTCTTTTAACATTTTGTCTGATTTATGTTTAATTGGTGTGTGAGGAAACGTTTCTGCTACTCCCCAATATTACCTCACTTTGTATTAAAAATTTTTGTACTGCTTTTACCGTTGTTAGATTATATAGATTATCCAAACAGTTTTTTTTTACATTCTACAAAGTACTGAACAATCCATGCTCAATCAGCATGCTATGCTTTTTCTTTATTTCAGGTTTGCTATTCTAATTTTTTTATTGCAGGTATTGTTACTAACTCCTTACAGCCGCATACATTATATGTGGGTCTGCTTTCTACGACCCCCCCTAATCTCCGATTGAGCCCGGTCATTTCTTTGATTTTCTTCGTGTTACGCACGGCTACGAGACAACGTAGCATAAATTTGGCGCCCAACGTGCTGCCACGAAATACGTAACATATAAATTTTTGGGGCCCGATAAACGTGGGGCTCGATTTTTTTTGCTCTTGATTTTTTAAATTTTTTATGACCTTGATGTTTTTTTGGCTTATTGGTCTTGTGTTTTCTCTGATAAGCTTGTGTCCGAAAACACTGGCGCCCATTTCGTATTCCTATTCATCTTTTTGTAGCTAGCCCATCCCGTGACTTTTTCTTCTGGCTAGTTCTACCATTTGTTCACTATTTGACTATTATAGTCGCTTTCTACATCCATTCCTTGAGGTAGGCTTCAGATCTATTTTCTTTTCCTTTAGGAATTTCGACTTGGTCGCTTTTGTAGGTCTGTTAGCCATACTTTGCTTGAGTAATCGTTTCATACGAATCTGTGTTACCTCAGTTGGAAGTATTCTAGATTGTGTACTAGCTTGCCTTTGCCCTTTACTTTGTCTTGGTTCTTTCTTTGCTGCACACTTGAGGTTGACAGTTTTGCTACGAGTTTTCTTCCTCGTTTTTTCTTTTCTCTTGGTTTCTCCGCGGGAAACCAAAACTTTTCTTCGAGGTGGAGAACAGAAATGTCCCTTTTGGGGACATCCGTCTTTTGACGCTTTTGAAAGTAGCTAAGACCTTTAATCCTCATTGGGTGTTTACTTGATGCTTTCTTTACCTGTTCTGTCGTTGTTGGTTACGATAGATGACTTTGTCTTCTTTTGGAAAAATGTTCTTTCTCTTATACTGGTGTTGGCCCTTCGAACCAGATAAAAATTTTTTGTTTGGTTCCTTGTCTGTCGGTTTTTTCTTTCACCCCGACGTCTTTATTTTGCTAGGGGGGAATTTGTAACGGGCATTTTTGTAATTTAACATTTTACGCTATACTTAATTCATAAATACATTTCTACAAATTACTATTTCTATATTGAATATTTATTAACTCGTTGACGAATGCGTCGTGTTATCATGAATGGATTGCATCGTCCTTGTCTTGCCGTTCGTATAAATTTTGTTGCTTAGGTGGATATACAAGTCTAGATAAGAGACGATAAGAAGTTGTAATAGCAACGAATTGAATAAACAGATGGGGAGTAGAGTTTGTTCTTTGTTCCGATATATTAAGTACGTTAAAAATACTGCTTTTTTTCTGCTTTTGACAATAGTGAGAATTAATGCGGGATTAATTTTCGTATTGTTCCTGAACAAGCACGGCATGTTTTTAGTTGATTTTCTGTTGGAAATAAAAGCGGTAAAGCTTGTTAAACTCGAAGCACGTGTGTTTTACGGAACATTTGACGGACGGTTTTATTGCTTACGCGTGCCTACTAATTGTTTTTAGTTGTTTTTCTTGTGAGACAAATGCTTTAAGGACCATTTGACGGACTTACTTTAGTGATACGCGTACTTTACTAATTTGTGGTTTTAGTTGTTTTTCTTGTGAGACAAATGCTTTAAGGAACATTTGACGGACTTACTTTAGTGATACGCGTACTTTACTAATTTGTGGTTTTAGTTGTTTGTCTTGTGAAATAGGAGTCGTAGAACTTGCTAAACTGACCGATTCTTTCTTTAGGATTAATGTGTGTGCGATCTAGTCTAGTGTCCCTTTGTTTTATCAGATTAGTGCATACTTTGGATTATTTAAATACAGTGGCTACTGTAGTTTCTGCATTTTTCTAAACACCAAAGAATCTAAAATAAATCAGTGCTTGCGCGAATTTTGTTATTTGCGAAATATAACAGATTACCGGTTTACAAAGGTATTGATTGAAGTTTCTCACTGCTTTTTGGAGGTTTATGAAAATAGTATACATTTGATCCCAGTTGAAATTAAACTAGTGCTACAAAATATTTCGAAATTATTGTCTCAGGAAATAGAATTAACAAGAAATTTATCAATGCTACTTAGTTCCGTCGCGTGATGGTGTCTGCTGCTAACCCCAGTGAAATGCGTAGGTGTGATTAGTGTGACGTGTGATAAGTTCCATCAACACCCTCACAGTCCAGGGTGAAGTGCTTCGTTAGCGTAGGACATCGTAAATCTCACACTTCCGTTGCAAGGAAGCGTGGCTGAAGGACTTTTGTAAGTTGAACTATTTCCTACTTGTTATTACTTTAAATATCTATCCGTTGCTTTGCCATATCTTTGTCGTTCTGATACCTTTTACAAAAGACTTGCATGATATTTTAAAACATAAGAAAAAAAGAAAGAAAGAAAGAAAGATCAATACTACTGAATTACTCATATCAATTGTGTCTTACCTATTTATTTTCTTTTAACATTTTGTCTGATTTATGTTTAATTGGTGTGGAGGAAACGTTTCTGCTACTCCCAATATTACCTCACTTTGTATTAAAAATTTTTGTACTGCTTTTACCGTTGTTAGATTATATAGATTATCCAAACAGTTTTTTTTTACATTCTACAAAGTACTGAACAATCCATGCTCGATCAGCATGCTATGCTTTTTCTTTATTTCAGGTTTGCTATTCTAATTTTTTTATTGCAGGTATTGTTACTAACTCCTTACAGCCGCATACATTATATGTGGGTCTGCTTTTACGACCCCCCCTAATCTCCGATTGAGCCCGGTCATTTTTTTGATTTTCTTCGTGTTACGCACGGCTACGAGACAACGTAGCATAAATTTGGCACCCAACGTGGCTGCCACGAAATACGTAACATATAAATTTTTGGGGCCCGATAAACGTGGGGCTCGATTTTTTTTGCTCTTGATTTTTTTTAATTTTTTTTTTATGACCTTGATGTTTTTTTGGCTTATTTGTCTTGTGTTTTCTCTGATAAGCTTGTGTCCAAAAACACTGGCGCCCATTTCGTATTCCTATTCATCTTTTTGTAGCTAGCCCATCCCGTGACTTTTTCTTCTGGCTAGTTCTACCATTTGTTCACTATTTGACTATTATAGTCGCTTTCTACATCCATTTCTTGAGGTAGGCTTCAGATCTATTTTCTTTTCCTTTAGGAATTTCGACTTGGTCGCTTTTGTAGGTCTGTTAGCCATACTTTGCTTGAGTAATCGTTTCATACGAATCTGTGTTACCTCAGTTGGAAGTATTCTAGATTGTGTACTAGCTTGCCTTTGCCCTTTACTTTGTCTTGGTTCTTTCTTTGCTGCACACTTGAGGTTGACAGTTTTGCTACGAGTTTTCTTCCTCGTTTTTTCTTTTCTCTTGGTTTCTCCGCGGGAAACCAAAATTTTTCTTCGAGGTGGAGAATAGAAATGTCCCTTTTGGGGACATCCGTCTTTTGACGCTTTTGAAAGTAGCTAAGACCTTTAATCCTCATTGGGTGTTTACTTGATGCTTTCTTTACCTGTTCTGTCGTTGTTGGTTACGATAGATGACTTTGTTTTCTTTTGGAAAAATGTTCTTTCTCTTATACTGGTGTTGGTCCTTCGAACCAGATAAAAAATTTTTTGTTTGGTTCCTTGTCTGTCGTTTTTTTCTTTCACCCCGACGTCTTTATTTTGCTAGGGGGGAATTTGTAACGGGCATTTTTGTAATTTAACATTTTACGCTATACTTAATTCATAAATACGTTTCTACAAATTACTATTTCTATATTGAATATTTATTAACTCGTTGACGAATGCGTCGTGTTATCATGAGTGGATTGCATCGTCCTTGTCTTGCCGTTCGTATAAATTTTGTTGCTTAGGTGGATATACAAGTCTAGATAAGAGACGATAAGAAGTTGTAATAGCAACGAATTGAATAAACAGATGGGGAGTAGAGTTTGTTCTTTGTTCCGATATATTAAGTACGTTAAAAATACTGCTTTTTTTCTGCTTTTGACAATAGTGAGAATTAATGCGGGATTAATTTTCGTATTGTTCCTGAACAAGCACGGCATGTTTTTAGTTGATTTTCTGTTGGAAATAAAACCGGTAAAGCTTGTTAAACTCCAGGCACGTGTGTTTTACGGAACATTTGACGGACGGTTTTATTGCTTACGCGTGCCTACTAATTGTTTTTAGTTGTTTTTCTTGTGAGACAAATGCTTTAAGGAACATTTGACGGACTTACTTTAGTGATACGCGTACTTTACTAATTTGTGGTTTTAGTTGTTTTTCTTGTGAGACAAATGCTTTAAGGAACATTTGACGGACTTACTTTAGTGATACGCATACTTTACTAATTTGTGGTTTTAGTTGTTTGTTTTGTGAAATAGGAGTCGTAGAACTTGCTAAACTGACCGATTCTTTCTTTAGGATTAATGTGTGTGCGATCTAGTCTAGTGTCCCTTTGTTTTATCAGATTAGTGCATACTTTGGATTATTTAAATACAGTGGCTACTGTAGTTTCTGCATTTTTCTAAACACCAAAGAATCTAAAATAGATCAGTGCTTGCGCGAATTTCGTTATTTGCGAAATATAACAGATTACCGGTTTACAAAGGTATTGGTTGAAGTTCCTCACTGCTTTTTGGAAGTTTATGAAAATAGTATACCTTTGATCCCAGTTGAAATTAAACTAGTGCTACAAAATATTTCGAAATTATTGTCTCAGGAAAAAAAATTAACAAGAAATTTATCAATGCTACATAGTTCCGTCGCGTGATGGTGTCTGCTGCTAACCCCAGTGATATGCGTAGGTGTGATTAGTGTGACGTGTGATAAGTTCCATCAACGCTCTCACAGTCCAGGGTGAAGTGCTTCGTTAGCGTAGGACATCGTGAATCTCACACTTCCGTTGCAAGGAAGCGTGGCTGAAAGACTTTTATAAGTTGAACTATTTCCTACTTGTTATTACTTTAAATATCTATCCGTTGCTTTGCCATATCTTTGTCGTTCTGATACCTTTTACAAAAGACTTGCATGATATTTTAAAACATAAAAAAAAAGAAAGAAAGAAAGAAAGATCAATACTACTGAATTACTCATATCAATTGTGTCTTACCTATTTATTTTCTTTTAACATTTTGTCTGATTTATGTTTAATTGGTGTGTGAGGAAACGTTTTTGCTACTCCCCAATATTACCTCACTTTGTATTAAAAATTTTTGTACTGCTTTTACCGTTGTTAGATTATATAGATTATCCAAACTGTTTTTTTTTACATTCTACAAAGTACTGAACAATCCATGCTCGATCAGCATGCTATGCTTTTTCTTTATTTCAGGTTTGCTATTCTAATTTTTTTATTGCAGGTATTGTTACTAACTCCTTACAGCCGCATACATTATATGTGGGTTTGCTTTCTACGACCCCCCTTAATCTCCGATTGAGCCCGGTCATTTCTTTGATTTTCTTCGTGTTACGCACGGCTACGAGACAACGTAGCATAAATTTGGCGCCCAACGTGGCTGCCACGAAATACGTAACAAGTTAGTTTAAGAAGATATTAGTGCTTGTAAATTCATTAGTGTAATAGTGCTTCATTGTTAAGTGGACTGAAAACATCAATAAATAAGGCATATACTGTTAATTAGACTTGGGAACAGTGAGTAATTGTTCGCGCCAATTATAATTTAATTTGTTATTAAATAAATGATGGTAAATCCAGTCTATATTGTACAACATAGAACTAGTTCTTATCTACAAAATTCATTCATTTTTCAAAATTATAAGACAGTTGAACCTTACTAATTGTACTGACGTGATTAATTTTTGGTATGTGTTGAAATGTGTCAATCACATGTTTGATTATATAGCAATGACTCACCAGTGGTTATAACTAGTGACCGTACGTAATAGTATAATACTCCAATTTCCAACTATCACTCCTGTTTTCCTTTATTCCATATTATTGCGTGTTCAATGAAGTGATAATCTACAGCGATTGGTAAGTCTCTGTTACGCATTATATCATATTAATTGTTGTTGTTACGAATATGGTCCTGCTATCGAAGGTATTTATAGTTTTAATATTGCATTCACGCATTTAATGTAGCACATTTGCTAAAATTCAGAAACAGTAATAAAGACCTTTATTATTACTTGTTTTAAATTAAAGAAACGCGGTAGCAGTAGCCCGCTTCAATATATAAGAAGAATTATTGGGGACTTCTTTAAGAATAGAATCCTCAGATACGACACTGATGAAGGTCCAAAACAATATATGATTTCAGGTGGAGTTCCACAGGGTTCAGTTTTAGGCCCACTACTTTGGAATTTAACATATGATGGAGTCCTAAGACTGAAATTACCGTATGAAGCTAAAACTGTAGCATTTGCAGATGATTTGGTACTAGTGGTTACTGCAAAGCTAAAGGAAGAAATCGTTCAAATCTGCAATGAATCTGTGGAAATAATTAGGAAATATTTAAACAGTTTAAAGCTTGAACTAGCTACAGAAAAAACTGAAGTCGTTCTTGTGTCTAGCAGAAAGATACGTGAAACAATAAATCTGCATATAGGTAATCATGAAATTACTTTTAGTCCCAGTGTGCATTACTTAGGTGTGAAGATCGACGACAAATTATCATTTAAAGAACATTTGTCCTACGTGAGCAAAAAAGCAGCAAACATAACAACAATACTCACACGAATAATGCCTAATGTTGGTGGACCAAAAACTAGTAGAAGATTACTTTTGATATTGGTTGTTACATCTATAATCTTATATGGAGCTTCTATTTGGGCTAATGCAGTAAAAATAAAATCGAACTGCCGTAAAATTTCTTCCGTGTATAGATTAAGCACTCTACGAGTAATATGTGCATACCGCACAATTTCTTATGAAGCTGCATGCATTATCGCAGGCATGCCCCCGATTGAAATATTAACACACTACCGTCAGGAATGGTATCATAGAGATAAAACTAGAGCAAAGAAAGAAAGAAGAAAAGGCAGAATTAATAACAAAATGGCAACAACGTTGGGATACATCGCAGAAGGGTAGATGCACGTACCATTTGATACCACTTATAGAACCATGGCTCAATCGATGTCATGGAGAATTAGACTTTTATCTAACCCAACCTCTATGTGGTCATGGGTGCTTTACAGCATACTTCTATAGATTTAAATTAGATACAACTCCTAATTGTCCAATGTGCACTGACGTTCTTGAAGATGCAGAACACGTATTTTTTCACTACCCACGATTTAACGAACCACATGAGAAACTAACTGCTCTTATAAAAATAAACCTCAGCCCAAATACGTTGGTCCAGAAAATGGTAGAATCAAAAGAAGTATGGTCAGCAGTTACCATATTTGCTGCAATGATAATTAATGAACTGCGACAAATTGACAATACAAGGAGAGAAGCGTTAAATAAATAATACAATTGTATACATAACTTTCATCCGAGTACCAAGTCAAGTAAAATATTGTGTTGAAGTGGAATTAAAGAGCCTTAAACTAATTTGTTTTACCGGGATCTCATTATTTACTAATGAAAAATACAATTTCTCTACGTATTTTGAATTTCATTTGGAGTATAACCTCAAAGCACATGTTTTGTAATTTTAGTAAAACATCGCTTGTAAGTAAATTAAGGAACCTTATATTAGTTGTTTTGCCGTGACAACATTATTTACAAATGAGAAAACAATTTCTAAACGTATTTGGAACTTTAGTGAATTATAACCTCGAAATACATTTTTGTAGTTTCAGTAAAATATCGCGCATACGTGATTTAAAAGCCTTAAAGAAGAAAAAACACAATTTTCTAGAAGAAGTTATTGAGTTAATATCTCATTTTCTTACTTTGCAACAATTTAACAAAAGTGCGAAACCTCGTTTTTATTGGGATTCTACATCAAGAAATCTGTATTTTCAAGTTAGCGAATCTTTTTAAAGTGAACATAACCTTGAAGCATTTTACTAAAAATATTTTAATAATGAGTGAAAAAGATTCAAATGAAGTCGAAATTTGTGTTATATGTGAGAACAATAATAACACATCTGAAAACTTTTACAAATGCGATAACTGCCAACGAAGTCTTCATGCTAGCTGTATTGGGCTTTGTGCATCTGAAGTAAAATGTATGCCAATAAGGAAACGAATTTTAGAACTTAGATGTCCAGATTGTAAGACAGATAATGGAATCATAAAGTAAGAAATGTGTGAAATTAAAAATGTGCTCCAAGTGATTCTAACCAAGTTTGAACGAATTGAAAAAATGCAAATGGATATATCATCAAATACACAAAAAATTGCTGAATTAAAGCAAGAAATTGAACAATTGAAAAGTGCAAATCATGAAATAAATACAGATCTTCAGACAGCTTTAGTTTCCATTAATGTGCTTTCAGCAAAAGACGAAGACAATGAACGACAAAGTAAATTATATAACCTTGAATTTGCTGGTATTCCATATACTGAGAATGAAGAAACAAATAAAATTATTATAAAAATATGTAGTCTTATCGGTGTTACTATACATGAATCTGAAATTGATAGTTCTCATCGTATGAAAAGACCTAATGGTACAAATACACAATCATCAATCATATGCAGATTCTCAAGGAGAGTTACAAAACTAGATGTACTCTCCGCATATAAAGGCAAACGAATTAATGCTGGTCAAGTAGGTTTTCAACATTGTTCGTCCATTATTTATATAAACCAGCACTTAACTGTGAAGAACAATAAAATTTATGCAAGAGCCAGAACTATGAAGAAGGAAAAAAAGATATGTTTTGTATGGATTAGAGATGGCTACGTGTATATTAGGCAGACCCCAGATTCCAGGCCGTTGAAAATTGTTTCAACAGATCAGCTTAATCTATAAGCAAAAGTTTATGCAAGTATTATTCTGTATTATTTTTTATTATTCTCTTAAGTACCTTTTGAATACCCATTGTATTTCACAATTGTTTTTGATTTTTAAATTGTATTAAGTAGATACTTTTCATTTCTTATAATTTAATTAATTGATTTGAATTGTAAGGTGTTTTGGCTTGGCTACAGACTAGATTAAATACATGAATACAATTGCACTCTTTGATACAATTGACAAAGACAACTACGAAATTAATCATACTACAATAACCTTAGATACTTTACAGAATAAGTTAAGTAATTACAATTATGATTTAAATCTAAGGATATTGCAACAAAATATAAGAAGCCTCAAAAAAAATTTCAATGAGCTAGTAATCTTACTCCAAATCTTAAGTAATAAAAATTGTTATCCAGACATAATTATTCTCACTGAAACCTGGGACATTGACAACTTAAGTTATCAAATCAATGGGTATTCGAGTTATTTTAACAGTGCTCATTTTAACCAAAATGATGGCATTATAATGTACATTAGAGAAAATTTATTAATAAACCACATCATTTACAAATACCACGAGGTTACTTTCTCAAGAATTATTTTCAAGAAAAATAATAGAGAATATGGCATGACCTCTATATATCGACCTCCAAGCACAAACATTGATACTTTCCTTACTGACCTTGAGTATTACTTACAATCAATTGTCTTTCAACAGATTGAAATTATTGCAGGCGACATTAATATAGATTTATTACAAAGTACTAACACTAATACTTTTAGATACAATAACCTCTTATCTGAGTTAGGCTATAAAACTTGCATTACTTGTCCAACTAGAGTAACGCATCTCTCGAGTTCTGCTATTGACCATTTTTTTGTACGTTTTTCTAAAAATACTAAAGATATAACAAAAACAATAAATTCATATACAATTCAAACAAGTATTACTGATCACTTTTCAATTTTAACATGTATGTGTTATCAACAAAACACTTACAGGAATAGTCAACTACAAGATAACAAAATCCGTTCTAATATAAATTATTCTCTGTTGGAAACCTTTTGCAAAGACGTTAAATGGTCTGAAATTATAAATGAAACTGATGTGAATATGGCCACAAATAAATTCTTGCAAGTATTGCAAATACAAATTAGGAAAGCAACATCAAATAAAATTTACCGCCAACCAAAAAAAAGAAATCCTTGGATAACGTCGGGCCTAACAGTATCTATATTACATAGAGACTCTATGAAGAAACAACTTCTTAAGAATCCATATGATACTCGACTTGCTGATCAATATAGAAATTATAGAAATTATGTTACTAAACTAATTAGGAAATGCAAAAATCAGTATTACCTTACCAAAATTACAGAGTCCAACAATAATCCAAAGAAAATCTGGTCTATAATAAATGACAGTTTAAACAAACAAAACAAAAACATAAACCGTATTCCTGACATCTTAGGGAACGAGCAAAATTTAATTGTTTGTGACGAACAAAAAGCAAACATGTTCAATACACACTATTTAAACGTGGGACAAAATCTGTCCAGTAAAATAAACAAATCTTTCAATATACACAAGGATTTCATTAAGGCAAAACCTGTAGCTATTTCAATTGCCTAAGCTTTGCGTACATCTAAACACGAACCAACCCAATTCACTCCGTCATTTCTTGTTTTTGGAAGATATACCCCAATCGATGGGAGTTACTATGGTTTAGTGCCTGACGATACTAACGTAATTGAATTTGACGATAAAGTACGTTGGGACAAAGACCAACAGTCACTACCTTCTATCTTTAACGACGTTAGAAAAAATTTGTTAAAAGCTTACGAAAAGAGCAAGGACCATTATGACTTACGTAAACGAAATATTTCCTTCGCCTTGGGCGAACAAGTTTGGAAAAAGAACTATGTCTTATCGGATGCATCTAAGAAATTTTCTTCAAAATTAGCCCCTAAATTCATTCTTTGTAAAGTCACTCGTGTTATTAGTCCCCTTGTCTACGAACTTCAGGATGCTGAAGGAAAACGCCAAGGCAGGTGGCATATTAAAGACCTTAAGCCATTCTCTGCTGACCCAAATGCTAATTAAGTTTTTCATGTCCCATTCTCCTCACGATTTACCTAATATTTTTTGTCCTCACCATCAATTAGTATCTTTAATTACTTATTCCTTCTCTCATATAGTATATAATTTCTTACACGTTTAACTTTACTTACCTTAATTTAGCTATCTTTTTCTTCTGGTTGACTTTCCTTCACCATACCGTTACTCATATATCACTTCATTCTCTACACCCCCCAATATAACTCTGTCGTTTCATTTAATTAACCCTTGAAATTTTCCTACTACATATTGTTCGGTCTTTAGTATTTTCTTATATGGTTAATAGGGTAGTAATTGTCGTAACTTTGGTTGAAATAACCCATTGAATTTTTATGACTGGTTTTAGCTGATGTTGAGTGAATGCTTTCTTCTTTGGGCTCACATAGAACATGCGCAGTCTATGCCATTGAAAGAAATAGTTCATATTCGCAGTTGCAAAAGCTAGGATTGTCTATTCCGTGTGTTTTTCCTCTGAATTATTGCAATCGCCCACATTATACTACATCATTATACTACAACATTATTCCTTCCTTTTTCTACTAAATCAACATAACTTATAAACATTTTTTTCGTTGTTTTTTATTGAACTTTGTGGTGAGGTGCTATTGTTTCTTATTGTTATCTTATTAAACTCTCGGTTGTTTTAGCATATTGGGACAGTGTATCTGTATTTAACTGCTTATAATTGGGCATTTTTGTGTGTTTAGGGTGCTACCGATTTGAAAAACTACCTTAAAACAGTTTGTTTTTGTGTGTTTGTATCTGTGATGTTACCTTAAAGTTATCGTGTCAACTTTTATCTGACTTTCTTATCGCTGTGGATGCATTCGTTAGTGTAGAATTTTTTTTTAACTTATATGCCTTATCTTAACTATATAATAACGGCCCTACTGGAGCCACTCTATTTGTTGTTATCATTGTCTTGGGTAATAACTAGGCCAATATCTTTGTCTTCTTTATTATCTTCGATAATACCTTTAGGTTTAATATCGTTATCTTATTGATTACCTTTAATAATAACTTTAGTTTATTATCGTTATCTTACCGATTACCGTTAGTAATAATTTTGGTTTAATTTCTCGTTATCTTACCGACTACCGTTAGGAATGACTTCGAGTTATTTCGCGTTATCTTACCGGTTATCTTTAGTAATAACTTCTGTTTAAATTCATGTTACCTACTATCTCTTATAATCACTTTAACTTAATATCGTTTTATCTTATCGAGTATCTCAAATAATAACTAAAGCTTAATACCGTTATCTTATTCATTACCTTTGTGGATAACAACTTAAGCTTAATAACATTATCTTATCTACTATCTTTAACATCAATTTGAGATCTTATCTTATCTTTTTATCGTCCTAACGTGTGGTATATATGACCAGACGTGGGAATTATCTTTCTGAAATTTAAGTGAAAAAGCTAACCCGATTTAGAAATGTAATTTGTCAGGTTAGCATATAAGGATTTAGTAGGTGGTACTTTTGGTAAATTTGTGGATTCACAACTGTGTCATGGACAAGTTAAATGTGCATCGGAGGAAACCAAAGTACCAGTAACAAAATTTGCTAGAGTGCAAAATGACGCACTCTCATGAACATTTTTAAATTTGGGCACTTCTTGCCAAAAAAGAAGAATAGTTTTGATGCAACACTCATGTGTGTTTGCACATAACAACTTATGTTAGCTTTAGTTAGATAAGTTTAGATAGGTTTAGATAGTTTAGGCGACTTGTCGCACCCGTGTTAGTTTAAGCAGTGTTTCATGCTCCCCGACAAATTTGTGCTGTCGGCAATTAGTGTAGTCACAGACTATCGGGCTACCTATTCCGTTCCTGGTACTTTGGTAGACGTGTTATCGGTCGAAAAAACCAGGTGGCGCCTTATATAAACATTTTGTAGGTTTTAAGTTAGGGTTTATATAGGGTAGTTAGGACTTAGATTGTAAGCTGTTACTGTGCTAACAGACTTTTTCTTTTTTTAAGTTTTTTCTTTTGTGACTTTGTCGCGATTCTTACGTGCAAACCGAATTTGCACTTAAACATTGTTTTAGTTTAATTTTCTTGATGTACGGAAGTTTCCCGCCATAATTTTCAAATACGCAAGACGCGAGAACTTTTTAAATGAACTAGGCGGAGCTTCCGGCATGTCCGAATAGTGCAATTGCGCAGAGGGAATATCCTTATAGGGGTATAGGAATGCGAGACAATAGAGTGGGGAGTTTCGCGGTTCTCGCCCTGAAACGTGGCTTTTTTCGCCGAACTTTTAAGTGAAACGGTCGTGCCGGGTGTGATATCTTATCGTATCTATGTAGATTCCCTTATCTTAATTATCTTTGTTGTCGTCCCGAATTAACCTGTTCCTGTCTTTTCCCTACATAGGTAGGTAAATTTGTAGCCACCTCGAGGCGAAATTGGACCCGAGACGACCCTGAGGGACATGCTCTGCTAGCCGCTCCTGAGAAACAGCCATCTTTAATCCCTCCGACATGGAACCCTGATAGAGGCCAACTTGGGTCAACCTCGCCGAGTTCGGATTTCCGGGGTGAGTAATACCGCGCTTAAATTGTTCACGAATGTAATTGTAATTGTTTATTTAATTTTTATATTTCCGGTTATGACGCAATAATTTGGGCAATGATGACGTCATGGTGTTTGGCTACGTGAAACCTGTAAAAGGGGTTTGCATTTCCGGCCGCCAGGGCGTAGCATCGCTTTTAACCATTGCGCTTGCGCGATGTATCTTTTGAACTTTGGTAACTGTATTACAGGCTTTTAAGAGCCATCTATCGCCATTTAAATGTACCACCATCTAAGTGAAATATTTTGTTAACTGTTTTACCGACGATATAACACTGTTAATAGAGTGTAACATATGTTGACTTAACCTAGGTGAAATTTTCAATGCCATATGTGCTATGGGTCGTGAAACGTTTTCCTTCCTACCTTTAAAAGTAGAGAACACCTACGATGAGACTATTGGGTAGGTTTTGGTGAAGTCATAACCCTCAAAATAACAAGGTGTGGGGTTCCCTGATCTTGATCAGAAAATATTCCTAAGAGAAGAAATAAAAATATGTTCCCGTCCCACGTTCGGGTCGCCATATAAAATTGATATGATAACGCCGTACTCGGTGTTATGACGTTTTCTATAAACGTCACCGATCTGTGTTCTCAAATCAAATTTAATCTTACTAGTTTTATTATTATACCACGGCTAGCCCTTTTTAATCTACACAGAGTGCACAACGTTACGATGATCAATTTTTCTCTTCTCCACCCCTTTATGATTACCTATTTGTTTGAATTGATAAAACGAAGTCAATTAATTTCATATAATGAAAAGAAATATTATTTACAATTTTTGAAAAATATTAAAATACACCCTTCAATCAGTCAATATCACATCTATTATTTATCCCAAAATTTATATGCTTTGAATTCAATCTAAAGTCACCAAAAACTACCCTTTTTACCAAAGAAACCTGGAACGTTCTAGACCCCTTTATAATGTATTATGTAAGTTTAATCTATGCAATGTTTGTTGCTGACTTCATTACAATTTTTATATATATTAAATAAATTCAGTATTGAAATTTAAATAGAATAATATCTTAAAATTAAATAGATCTGACCTGCTACAAGTTGTTCGGGTTGTGTATCAACACCCCTTTGTTGTCCTCATTCGTTGAACCAGTGTTTGAGTACAGTTACCCGTCGTTTTCCAAAAATTACTTCGTGCTTCTTTATTTCATATGCCTTGAATCTCGCACCTCAAAATTGTACCAGAATTGTACCAAAATATAATTGTCGACACTGGTTTGAATTGTTCTCTTGACCCAGATTTGAATTATTATCATCAACGCATTCAAAATATTCAGAAATGTACCACAGATTCGAATTGTTGTATCGCCAATTCGAAATATTATATCGACCAATTCGAAATATTCAGAAATGTATAATAGATTCGAAGTATTCTATAAATTCGAAATATTATTGTCATCTACACATTCACAGCTTCGAATTATTATATCATAGATTCAAATTGTTCAGAAATGTACCACCAATTAGAAGCCCTATTATTATTAATATTTAGTTTAAATAAATTACCCCAAATTCCACTCACGTTAAACGGCAAAAGAAGTCTTCGTATCCTTGCACTTTCATCACACACACTTGATGTTCTATTAAATATTAAATTACGCGTGATTTTCTGTTTAGCAGCGTCGCAGCTTCGCCCTGCTTGAGTTGTAAACTGACTTGTCTTATCATTGCTCTGTGTTAATATAGGTTCTTCCCACTTATATGTGGGCTGGGTTTCCAACAAGTCTTGCAGATATCTCAACCAACCAGGCCCTGCATTTCAAAGTTGTTTCTGATGTAATTTCTTTGGTTTTCCGTGTAATGGTATATTTGATACCTTATTATTCGTTATCTTGACCATACGTTGTTTTGTATAGATATCGCCTTTTCAATAATTGTACAAAATAAATGATGTAACTTTAATTCTGTTTTCGTTTATGCGTCTTTGCAAACTGCGTTTTCTTATCACAAATGTTTATTGTTTCTGCGTAATTGCCTAAAACTTTGTTAAGTTTTATCTCTTCTGTTCGTATTTGTTTTATAACTAATTAGAACACTTCTCAACGCGTGTTTAATTACATGTACTATCATTTCTCTTGAATACGCGTTCTATTGTTGAAAGATATGCTTACTTGCATCGTTTAAAGCTAATTATGGTCTATATACAAGGTGTTAAATGCTTACTATTTACATAATGTATGAATTACTTAATTTTCTGCTAAATAAATGCAGTTTTCTGATTCCTATTGCAATTTATGGCTACTACACGACCCTTGCTATTCAATACACTCCTAAACAACCCCTTATCACAGCAATATATATATATATATATATATATATATATATATATATATATATATGGTGATTCACGGGGAACGCCACGGAGTTTTATAGCAAAACGGTGTATTTGTTCAAAGTTTTTTCACAGTAGATCTATGGTAGTTCAAAAGGGCTACATTTTAAAATTATTTTGATATATATAGGGTGTCCCAAGTAAAAGTTATATATTAAAGTTATATTTTTTCTTGCGGAACATCCTATTTTTCGTTGCATTTTGAATTGTACGTGAAAATAAACTAGACTTCCTTGAAAACTCATTGTACCTAAATGCAGAGCGTTTTGATTTATTTCGCTTTTTCTGAAATTCTAAGGGTTTCGTAAAAATTAAATAATTCTAACATTAATTCACCCAGACAAATTTGTTTTTAACGCTTAATATTAGACCGTACTCTTCACTGATCAAGTAACTTACTAAAAGCAGATTCAATACAGGGTGTTCAGAAAATGCAGTTTCAATATTGACAGATTCAAAGTATAATATCGTTGTTATTTTAAATGGAACATCCTGTATTGTATCACTTAATCTTATAGTAATTTTGATTGTCTTTCAAACGGTATTAGGGTTTCCTATACCTATCTCTTCAAACTTTGACGTAATTTGCATATTTTTGAAATTAACATGTATTTTCAAACTTTTCAATATTATTTTTGACAGAAAATGCCTAAATTCTAGCTCATGATTTTGTGGGATTAACATTCAGTTCTGCACCTTTATAAACAAAAATTAGATCTTTATTATTAAAAAATTTAAATAATGCACATACTTTACAGAGATAGTTTGATTAAGAATTAAATACAGATTCTAGCAGTTAATATCTGATTGACACGTGGTTGTAAGTAATTATTATAACTAATTGAAGATGTTGCAAGAATATAATTAGAAAATCATTGAACAAAATACAATTCATATTGGTCAAAAATCAACTGCATTAAATTGAAAAAAAAACAATAACAATGTTAGATGTGATGGCCATTTTCCTGTAAACAGTTTTCATTACTTTCTCCAATGATTAAAAGCATATTAATTCTGTCTTGGAACGAATATTTTGTTGGTATTTTCAAAATTCTTCTTGATTCAATAATATAAATGTTTAAAACTAATAACTGGTGCACTTGAACAAGAAGTTAACATTCAAGCAATGTTTCATTAAGTGGCAGCAGCATACTAGATCTCAGTAGTCATATTAATAACTTCTTTTAAATCACTGAAAACCTACCTTATGTAAAAATGTACCTATAAGGATTTAATTTTCATTTATAAATGATCATTAACTGAAGACCTACTCCTCAAAATCATAATAGCTATCATTTAATCATTTTCCATCAAAAATAATATTGAGTAGTATAAAAATACATGTTAAATTTCAAAAATATGCATATTACGTCAAAGTTCGAAGAGATAGGTATAGGTAACCCTAATACCGTTTGAAAGACAATCAAAATTACTATAAGATTAAGTGATAAAATACATAATGTTCCATTTAAATAACAATGATATTATACATTGAATCTGTCAATATTGAAACTGCATTTTCTGAACACCCTGTTTTGAAACTGCTTTTAGTAAGTTACTTGATCAGTGAAGAGTACGGTCTAATATTAAGTGTTAATAACGAATTTGTCTGGGTGAATTGATGTTAGAATTATTTAATTTTTACGAAACCCTTAGAATTTTAGAAAAAGCAAAATAAATGAAAACGCTCTGCATTTAGGTATAATGAGTTTTCATGGAAGTCTAGTTTATTTTCCACGTACAATTCAAAAATGCAACAAAAAATAAGATGTTCCACAATAAAAAATATAACTTTGATATGTAACTTTTTCTTGGGACACCCTGTACATATCAAAATAATTTTAAAATATAGCCCTTCCGGACTTAAATAGATCTACTATGAAAAAACTTTGAACAAATACACCGTTTTGCTATAAAACTCCGTGGCGTTCCCGTGACTCACCCTGTATATATATATATATATATATATATATATATATATATATATATATATATATATATATTGGTAACAAGATGGTAGTATACTGGATATGAAGTTCAAATAATAATAGTCGATGTAAAATTCAAAATTTAATTTCTTCTGCTTAACGTTTCGGCAAAACTTTTTACCTTTGTCAAGATCATCTACAATTAGAAGTGTTGTAGTTTAAAACTAACATAATACAATAGATAAGTCCCTTACTATATAAAATCAATAATTGTCAAATTTAGAGAATAGCAAAATTGTCAAAATTTAAAATAACATATGATTACGTTGATCTAAAATCATTAATAAAATTCATTTATTTGTAAACATGAGGTAGATCTATTAACAAATTGAGTCTTAAAACTAACAGGTTGGAAGATTAGTATGGTTGAAGTAGATGATGTAGATTTAATGTTTGTGTGATGATTTATCATGTAAGAAAGTTCTTAATGAAGCACATCAGATTTAAAGTCAGTTAAACTGTATAAAATAGAATAAAATCTGTGTGTCTTTTACATCTTGTTTATTGTTCAAACATTGTTCTTCTTTGTTAATATAGTAAGATTCTACAAAGAGTCTGGTTTTGTAATTGGACTCTGTCTAATATTTTATTTCTTCGTATGTTTGGTTGTATGAGTATGTTTAGCTAATGCACATTTGTTAGAATTGATCCTGCAGTCACTTCTATGTTGCGTCAGACGATTCCTCAACCATTGGGTAGTTTGACCAATGTAAAATGCATGACAGCTACAGATGTTCTTGTAAATCAAGTTACTGTTTAATAATTTAAGGGTAAGGTCTTTTAATCTAGTCAATAGTTGTTAATGATATTGTTGTACTCGAAAGCAATAGTAACACCAGGTTGTTTAAGAACACTTACTACTTACAGAGCTAAACCCCAAATAAATGGTAGTTTTTTGTATATGGTGGTATTTAAATTGTTAATGTTGTTGTTAGGCGGTAAGCTATTGTTGTTGTTGTTATTATAATTATTGAAATTGACATTGTCTTGGTTATTGATATTAATATTTTGAGATACATTATTGTTAATATTATTACGGAAGCTATTGTTTATATCCAATAAAGATTCAAGATTAGTTAATGAACTAACATGTCAGTCTTTTGCCTTTACTGACAATTCAAAATGGATAGTGAACATCAGTGCTGTTCTACTACCTGACGAAGTAAAAAATGTTCTGTCATTAGGACCTAAATTCAACATACACCGTTTAACCAACGATATTAACATTGGCAAATTATTAGGACGGATAGAAACTATTCTTGACTCTGCTGAGTTACCACAAAAGCAAAAAGACATAAAAAGAGGTAAAATTAGTAACATAATCTTGAATTTTGCAAACAAATCAATAAACAACCAATAAAAGAAACCAGTTCAGATCGCAATTCTATAAAGTTAAAAAGTTCTTATTCAATAACCCTGATTTAATTGTAACTGGAGCAGATAAAGGTGTAGTGACCGTTGTCATGGACAAACAACAAAACGTTGATAAATCTCTAGAATTATTAACCGATACTAGAATTTATAAACTTTAAAAAAAATCCTACTTTCGCCATTCAAAAACGTATCAATGATCAAATAAAGTTACTTAATAAAAAAAGGCATATTAAATGATACTGAAAGAAACGTTATCCAATTATAATTCAACCAGGTAAATATTACGGACTACCAAAAATTCACAAACCTGTCCTTACACTCAGACCTATCATTTTAACTTTGAACACTCCAACGTACTTGTTGGCAACTTTCATTTCTAAAATACTTCAACTAGCTTTTCCCACCTGGAGACTACAATATCAAAGACAGTTATACCTTCATCAAAAAATTCAAAAACTTTAAACTTCCTAAAATCATGTTCTTGTCTCTAGACATTACATCGTTGTTTACAAACATTTCTCTTACTCTAATCTTTAATATCACCAAAGAAAAATGGCCCGCCATTGAACTTCTCTGTAAGATTCCTGTTGACTATTTTCTTGCTACTGATAATTTGATTTTAATAATACTTACATTGTTTTTCAAGACTGTTTTTATCTCCAACTTTTTGGCACACCTATGAGCTCTCCAATATCACCTATCATTTGGCCAAATCGTTATGGACTCTCTTCTTGGTTCTGTGCTCCCACGGCTACCTTACGAAATGACTTTCCTCGTCAAATACGTTGATGAAATCAGCTATTCTGACCCACCTCATCAGATCAATGAAACAATAACCACGTTCAATTGTTTCGATAAACAATTACAATTCACTAATGACAGAAATAGATGGAAAATTACCTTTTCTCGATATCTTAGTTATCAGAGGAACAAGCAACGTTTTAATATTTGACTATTATACTGAACCTACCGATTCAGGTAGATATTTGTTCTTTCCAACCATTCATTGTAACATAAATTCAACACAGTCAATGTCATGAAACATCGCATCGAAAGGATCTGATCCCCAATTTTAAAAAAATAAAAGAATTCTATTCAATACCTTATTAAACAATGGTTTTTACGAAAACTCATCTACACCAACACTTAGGATATAAACAATAGCTTCCATAAAAATATTAACAATAATGTATCTCAAAATATTAATAACAATAACCAAGACTTGAATTTCAACAATTACAATAACAATAATAACAACAACAATAGCTTACCGCCTAACAACATTAAGAATTTAAATACCACCATACACAAAAACCTGGTATTGCCATTGCTTTCAAGTACAACAATACTATTAACAACCTATTTGCTAGACTAAAGGACCCTACCCCTAAATTATTAAACAGTAACTTGATTTACAAAATTTAAACATTTAACTATGGACACTAGACAAGTTAAAACATCCAGTGTGAGTAAATCGTTTTTCTTTTCGAATCTATGTATAATGCTACCAATTTTTCAGAGTTTTCCTTATATCATAAGGAACAGAACTTTGATTAAATGGGGTAAAATGATTGTTGTTGAAAGTCCAAAAAAAGAAGAAGCGTCGATAATTTCAAATAATGCAGAACAATTATTTGAAGTACCATTTCTACCGAAGTTGTTAGGCTCAGAACCAGTTGCTGTACAAGAACCAAATTTACAAGAACTTTTAAACCAAGATATGAATATAACTCCCGAAGAAGGGGATAACGCACTAACTAACTTATCGAATGCAGCGCATCAACACGATTTAGAGAAAAACTGCAAGCGGAGAGGAAAAGGTTAGTTTATGAAAAAATTTAACCTATAACAAGGTCGGCAAATAAAGTAGTCATTCCCCAGGTAGACCTACTTAACGACTATAAAATTATATGTCGTTTAACCAACGATTGTCTTTTATGATTAATTTTAACGTTGTAGAGTACAAAAATCTCATGTCAAATTTACCCTTTTAATGGAAAATATTGGTAATATTGAATCTACTAATTATCAGTTATTGTGTAAATTAATAAGTTTAAAGTTTTCTTAGTCGAAAATGACCTAACTAAAATTTTAGATTCGGTAAGTGGTGCTTATTTGATTTACACTAAAGAATCACTAGAACGCTTGGCTGCAATGTGCCCGAATATTACAGACTGCATTGAAAACATTAATGAGCGTATCCAGAGAAAAAATAATCCTGTCATGGACCTGTTTATTATTATTATTACATTCGATGGTGGATATAACAGAGGCTGCGAATCTTACTTTCGAATCCAAATATAATAGCTCAAAAAACATGCTACGTGAATTTTTGGTAATATATCTGCGTTACATAGAAGATACTCTAAGTAAAATTGTAAAATATGTGGAACAATTTAATAGGTTTCCTTCTGATTAGTGTAATTAAAACTTAAATAAAATATTTTGTTAATAAAAATTTGTTGTTTACATTTTCCATATTTTCCAAAGTTTGGTCATTTATAAATCAGCTCTCAATGAGCAAACATGTATGTTTAGGCTATCCAGAGCGTCCAGTACAAGTCGAGCGAATTTTTTGTAAAAGAGATAGCTGTATTGGATGTTGGAACAGACGAGTTATGGCACGAAACTCTTGAATATGCCGTATAGAAGTGAAAACTTGGATGATGAATTCCGAAGACGTAACGATTTTTATAAAAAATCACTTACAAGAGTTGGAGTGAAACATACCTGCGACCAATGAATTGTCAGCTCAATATTTAAGATTATTTTTGTAAGAAATAGTATCTGTATATGGAACCGTTTATGTAAAAGGATTGTTAAAAGAAAACATCATTAGTCGCTACCTTCTAGCTAACGAAGTTGTGAATCTTGAACATTTTGGTGTTCCAAATTTGGAGCAGTTACGAAAAAATAGCCAACCCAAACACTGTTTATTGCATTCAAAAACTTTTTAAATTGCGCCAAGCAGAACATATATTTATTGAAGAACAGTATTTTTTAAATAAATTTTTATATTAATTTGATTCTTTTAATTAAAATGGATTTACTAAAATATGTATCAAGAGCGGGTGTGTATATAAATATTAGAAATGAGTTGCTTTATTTATCCTAAAGATGTCTTGCAGGTAAAGTTACTGAATAACAATAGAAAATCACAGTTTAGACATGCTTTAAAAAAATATAGCACTTACCAAAGATTTGAACGTTTGAAAATTCTGCAACAATAAACACTTTGAACAACTCTGCGATTTACACAAATAAACTCAAAATGAGCGTTCAGTATCAGTTTCCCCATATTTATGCACATAGAAAAAGTATTAGTATAATTTGTTCTTATTAAACTATGTTTTTTCAGATATTAATTATCATTGTAGGAAAGCACCTTAAAATTTACAACTAACAGGTTAAACGTCATTTAGTAGAGAATGCATAGGTAACTTTATTCATTCACTTTACTTAAAAACGTTTTAGGAGGTTGAACGTAATTAAGTTGATGCGTGGAAAACCATCATGTTCATTATAACTCTATAATAATATACAGGAAATACGTCTTAATATTTTGAAATATATTTAAAATCGATCTACTTTCTAACTAGAACCGTGCAGAATATAATATATTAAAACCTTTTGTTTAATTATATGCATGGATGTAATAAAATGCGAAAATTTCTGCAATCCAAGATATTAATAAATTTTTTTGTGTTTTCTTTTATCAATTTATAAATAAAAAAATACAGGGGTATTTTGCTGTTATGTTTCTGAATATTAAACAGTATGCGGATCTTTGTTTGGGGCTAATTTTAAAAGACGTAATAATTAAAAAAGGTCTTAAAAATTTTGATGGAATAAAAATGAAACACAATTTGTTTATCTGATAGGATCATGGCAAGTGTGTATATATTTTATTGTGACTGGCATAATTCTTTCATAAATTCCGATATAGTTTAATCGGTTGAACGATGGAATTATCTTTAAAGTACCACTACAATTTATATTGAGAGAAAATCCAAAATAACGGTGGTGGCTAGAGGGATGGCCCGATTAAAAAAATTCTTTCAGATTCGTTGAGAAAAAATTATAGCGGTTTGATAAGTTATACTACTGGAAAATCTACACAAAATTAACCAAAAATGCAAATAGGAAAAACGGATTAGGTGTTTAGAGAATTGATAATAGATTAAAGATGAACATTGTATGGTTAGTTTTTAGTAAGGGATATTCCGATTTGAAAATTTCCAAAAGATATGAGAATTTGAAAAAAAAACACTATTAGCGGATATCTTACACGACGGAGTTCTATAAAAAATATCGCTAAGAGAACCTGTTGATAAAAATTCTAAAATGGTGCTGGTGGCTAGGGGTCCTTTTCGATTTGAAAATTTTTTCTTTTGGCAAAAATTATAAGAATGTGGATGGTGGCTAGGGGCCCGCTCTAATTTAAAAAATTCTTTAAAATTTGGGTAGCTGAGATAAATTATAGCGGTTTGATAAAGTTATACTACTGGAAAATGTACACAAAGTAAACTAAATATGCAACTAAGGAAAACAGATTAGGTGTTTAGAAATTCATAAATAAGAATGCTACAAAATCAGTGTTCCTCAAGTTTAGGTTCCTACATAATTCAAAATGAAATCTGGAAGATATTTCTCCGCACTCTTACCCTAAAGTTTTTTCATATTTAAAAGTAAGACGTAAGTGAATCTATAAGATAAGAAAAAAAATTTAAATACAAACAGGTATAACCCATGACTACCCAATTACAAACGTCACTTTTCTTGTCAAGACATGCATATAATTCCAGTTAACTCAATAGGGAACTGCACGCACTTGACTCTCAGCATATAAGACGAGAGAGCCATGTTTCAAAGCATTAGTTTTCAAAGTATCGTCGAGTTGATCAAAACTACAAGTTAAAGATGGATTTTTCTGGTGTTGATGTCACAAGTGATGTTACAGCGCAATTAGGTCTCAACAAACTATTAGGTGAGACCACCTATGCGTTAGGTGATTTTACATCAAATTTTCACCACCATAACGTGGAAGTTGGTTTTGATTTATACGGTGGTCTGCAGCCAGTCATACATATTATTTGCAAGATTAGAATGTGCCAAAATTTTGCTATAAAAATGGTCTACCTTAAATGGAGAGAGTTTGTAGTTTTTAATTGGAATTTAGAATCATACAATTTATCCAAGAAACAGCAAACGTAAGATTGAATGATTTATTTTGTGAGGGTGTTTAAGAATTACAACTGGATCGTGAATTTAAATTGAAACTGATTACTGAAACATCTAAGAAAAGTGCATGTGTGATGAATAAATTTCAAGAAGAAACTACGTATAATATAAAAATCACGAAAAACAGAAATGTTATTGTGTTACCCAAGTATTAGTTCATCAAGCTATTAAATTTGCGAGATTTAATATATTATAAAATAGAGGTGTTATAAAAAATATAAGTGAAAATACCACAGATGAAGAAAGGGTTCAAACGTTATTAGAGGGAGAGAGCCGTACGAGTACTTTGTTTAATGATTGCTGCAGTGTAAATTACTTGTCAGTGTTGGTAATTATTAAATGTCACCCCGTTCAGTACTTAGAAGATGCAACTGCGAGGCGATCGCTCACGCAAATGTTTAGAGATTTGGCTATCCCAGATTCACCAGACCCCGGTTACCACAGCGATTATCAATAAATGTATTTAGTTTAATAAAATTCTAATATTTCTTGATAAAGTTTGTTTTACTTATTTGTAACGTCAACACCAGCAAAAATTATAATATAATGTATTAAATTATATTGTTTTTTTATTGTCAGGTTTAAAGTGGTAGTTTTATTGACAGAAAACGATACCCTTAATTAAATCGATAGGGGAAAAGGTAAGGGCAATTAAAATAAGTTAAACTTCAAGTAGTTCAGTTTAAAGACATCTGTTGACTGATATAGACTTCTATTGTGTGTGGTGCTCGTTAATAAAAAATATAGGGCGTCTTTATTGCATTTTGGGTTAGGTGCTTTCAAATTAATCTCTAAAAATGGACTCTGAAGCCGTTTTTTCATCACTTCGAATTTTTTTTATATTTAAATATCTAATTTCATCTCTAAATTAAAATAGAGTCTGTTCATTAAACAATAATGCGAGATGTGTAAGTAATGATTTCGATTGACTCGATGGTGTAGTGGTTAAGGGATTCATTTTGCATGCGAGCTGCATGGGTTCGAATCTCGCTTAGGACGATTTTTTTCTCTAAGAACTTGCCGTAAAATGTATATACAAAATGGAGCATAAGTGAATATATCCAGAGTAAGTAAAAAATCGTGACTTAAAAAAAAGGCCGTTTGACGTAAGAAAAATGGCGGATAACATATGTGACATAAGAAAAATGACGAATGACTGATGTGACGTAAGAAAAAATGGCGGATGGCAAACTGTGTCAAAGTGACAGGTGTGATGTCAGGTAGGCGTGTCTGCGTGACCTGATGTTGTGTTGTAGCAATTTTATTTTCCACCTAATATATATCAGTATAATCAATCCTTTTATTAAATATTAAATAATATAATACATTATAATGTTATCCAATCCACTTAATTTAATATAATCTATTGTCCAATAAAGAACTAGTATTTAGTTCATGTTAAAAATTAAATTCTACGGTGACAATATATAAGCTCTTGTTTGGTATCCTTCCTGGAGCCCCTCTACTCAGGAACCGCAAGGTAACTCTGTTACCGGGCAGCAACAGCTCGGCCTGTCACTTCTAACACAGCTGTGGGGAAAAGCAGATTGAAATTGTTCGAAGGAACGATGTCCTTCATTGATTTTTGGTGTTGGAAGCATGCACGATGGAAGATTGCAAGTGTAGGCCATCTTCAAAGTTATTTTCGATGGTCGTTTTCTTGTTAAGACAACTCGTGGAGAACGAGATGGTGTTTTTGTTAATGGACGTTAGGAACAGTAAGTGAATTTGTTTCTATAACAATATTAATTAAAATTTTCAGTGTAACTTTGGGAATAATTTAATTTAAAATATATGGCAACGTAAATTATAAATAAGCAACTTTTCTGAATGGTATTCATGCGAAATTGATGAAAACAATTCTATTCTTGTATAATATGGAATCACATATATAAATTATTCAAGTTAATTACAAACAACATTTGCTTTCTTGTGGTGTGAATTACTCCTGGAACATCTGTAAATTGAAACGCAGATAATGTAGGCCAAGTAACGTGTTTTTCAGTATGCAGCGCAGCTGTTTGTTTAAAATGGAAGATTCCGTTGTCAATACATGCGTCAGCTTTCAAGCAAGTATTTAGGTGCAATTTGGAGTTTTGGTATGTACAAAAATTATATTCGTATGTTGTTTGAACTGTCGACGTAGTAACGAGATAAATTTTATTTTAACTGACTTGTGTTAACTTTGAACAGGTCAAGGACAGACCTCAATTATATTTTTCATAGTTATACGATATGAATCTGTAATTTGTTCCTACATAATTCTTTATATTAACTCAATGAAACATCAGAAGATGTCACTACTAATTAAATAAAGTAAATTCTTATAACTTGGAACCTTTAGAAATTAAATTTCTACATTTGATATTTTATGAACAATTATCTGTAATTATCTACTGTGAAATTAAGGTAAATTTACCATAATTAACTCTTTCTATAAATAAGCAATTTTATGCTTTGTCAATTTGTTATATAAACCTCATTAAATAGTAATTGGTACGGATATATTCAGTACCATTGTAATTAACTCTTTCTAATTTAAATTAACTTATAAAGGAAGACATATTTTTTGTAGAAAATTACTTTATTGGATACCAAAAAGAATAGATTCTTATTTTCGGACTAAAGACTATCTTTTATTTAAGAGGAATGAAAGTCGATTCTGATTGTATTTAATTATTTTTGAGTTTGAATGCACAAACAGTGCTTTTCTTTGTTTAATTTGTTCACAGGTGCAATGGAGGATTGCTAAGGTCAAGGTCGAGCCATAAGGTAAGATACTTTAAAGATTAGGTGGTCTTTAAAAATTATATAGCGGTTATAGGAGAAAGGTTTCCGCATTAGCCTTGTACAAGGGACTTGTATTAGGTCTTCTCAGTATAAAAAAATTCGGTGGCGCCTTATTCTTATTACTAGTGGTTGCAATTACACCCCGACCCACAGCTCATTCTCTACCCAGAGCATATAGTTCGACTAGCCGCTATACCTTCGAGATTTCCTCAACATAGAGCCACCTTCCATCCGAACTTGCCGTGGGCTCCTTTTTAATTATCGGAAATTCTCATTAAACTAAGTTTAAATTATTTATTTTAAAAGGCTATAAATAGCGCCCAGCGTGTAGGCCTCGATTGCTGTACCAATTGTATAAACACATAAAGTATAGGCTTCGATTGACTTTGGTTGTTTACACTTGTGATTCGTAACTCATTTACCCTCAGATTAATTTAGTCTATTGATGTTGTTGTTTAATTGAGTTTAATTTGTAATTAGTTAGTTAGTCTATTCCATGATGGCTGAGACGTATCAAGTAGTTTATTTGCATAAAGATGAGTTGGATTATGAATTGAGAATTCGTGAGTTGTTAGCAGCAGACCGATGCAGGATAAGAGGAAAATGTTAGGCCGATTATTAGCCAAAGAAACAACATTACCTGGTCGTTTAATTGATCCTTCCTCATATGTCGTAGATTATTCAGATGAACGAGATGAAATTGAGGCTTCGATAGAGTCAGTAAGAAATGTTTTATTAGAATTTGAAGGTGAATTAGCAGACCCTACATTTAAGAGGATACAGTCGAGATTGATACATCTTGATGGCCGAGTCAGGAGAATAAAATCTCTTTAGATAATTCAGATGAAGTAACTTTATTTAAGAATGAATCATTGGCAACTATTCTTACCATGGAGGCAGAGCTACATGAAAAGCTTAAGATGAATGAAGATGTAAACGCATATGGTGAATTTTCTATGAGAGAAACCATTCCAGCAGTTGTCAGTGCTCCTATTCATACTGTTTCATATTTAGTACCCCCTATTCCAATTGGTTCGTGGTCAGTAAAATTTTCTGGAGATCCAAAACAGGTTCATCAATTTTTAGATAGAGTAGCTGAGTTGGCACACTCGCGTAAAGTATCTGAAGAAGATTTATTTAATGCTTCTGTAGAATTGTTTACAGGTAACGGTTTAGAATGGTATCGTTGTGTTCGAAATTCTTTAACAAACTGGAATTCATTAGTTATTCGATTAAAGGAAGATTTCTTACCATCACACTCGGAGGACGAGATTTGGGAAAAGATTAGGTCGCGTCATCAACAAAAGGAGAATCTGTAGTCATTTATATAGCTCATATGGAGAATTTGTTTAGTAGGTTACCACAATCACCTGCGGAATGTACAAAAGTTAGAATGGTAAAGAAGAACCTATTACCTGATTTTATTTGTCAATTAGCTCTAACGGAAATTGATAGTATGTCTACATTGATAAAGTTGTGTAAGAAATTGGAAGAAGCATATGCATCCAAGCATAAATTAGTACAAAGTCCAGTAAAATATGTTCCGAAAGCATTAGGAAATTCAAAATTTCAAGTTGAAAATAAGTGGTCAGTTCCTGAAAAAACTTTCAGCGAACTGGTCGTAGTTTTATAATCAATCATTTCCCCTCAAATACAATCTCTCGGCAACAGTAATAGTAATAATAATAATCCCTCTAGTAGAGTCCTTGTAAATAAATATAAATTAAATAAACTTACATGTTGGAATTGTTTGGATGAAGGTCATACTTTTTGGAGGTGTAAGATTCCTCGTAAAATATTTTGTTATAGCTGCGGATATAGTGGAGTTAAGTCGATAAATTGTCCGTCGTGTTCAAAAACGAGTAGGTAGGCAGATTCAAAATGGCATCATGCTTTTATGCAAAAGGCTACGGTTATGTTGTGTAAGCAGGAAAATTTTTGATATTGATGATTGGTCAAAATGGCTAGGCATCGTTAAAGATTTCTGTCAAGGAACGTCAAGCCAAAAGCTGACGCGTTATTTTAAGGAAACCTCAGGACAATCGTCCGTACATTATGGTAAAATTGTTAGATAGAGACGTCACAGGTTTGTTTGACTCTGGTTGTACTACTACCGTTGTTGGTTCATTAGCGTTTTCTGTTCTTGAAGAATTAAATTTGAAGGTTTTAAAACTGAGAAGAGAATAGTTTCCACTGCTGATGGTGCTCTTCAAGAAGTTATTGGTTCAGTTGATTTACCTATTAGAATTGGGAGACAGTATCGCATTGTTAACGCTTTGGTTGTACCATCTCTTCCTCACACATTTATTTTTGGTAGCGATTTCGCAAAATCCTTTGGTTTAATAGCAGATTTCAAAACAATACATGGCACATTCAAGATTATGATAACAATAGTATTTCGTATATTGGTCATTCGTCAGTACCCTTAAGTTGTAGTAATCAATTACTTAGTTTGGATGATTTGTTAGAAACACAACAAGAAAAAGCACGAATAGCAATAGAATCTTTCAAGGAAATTAGCAGTGAAGAGAGACTAGGGCGTACCGATAAAATTGTTTTAGATATTGATACTGGTGATGCAAAACCATTTCGCAAAAAACCATATGTCATGTCCCCCTTTATGAGCAGGATGTTAGATAAAGAATTAGATGAGATGCTGAGATTGGGAGTAGTGGAAGAATGTCAGAGTCCATGGTCATCCCTGTACTGTTGGTTAAAAAACTAGACAGTGAGTACAGATTTTGTTTTGACGGAAGAGCGCTCAATGATATTACTAAACATGATAGTTACCCATTGCCAAATATCGATAGGATTATAAATTTACTTAGAGGTGCAAATTATATTTCTAGTTTAGACCTTAGAAAGAGTTTTGGCAAATCCCACTTTCCGAAACATCTAAGGATAAAACAGCGTTTAGTGTTATTTCGAGAGGACAATATAGGTTTGTCACCATGCCATTCGGATTAAAGAATGCTGCTCAGACGCAACAGCGTTTGGTTGATTCAATTTTGGACCGAAGTTTGAGCCACATGTTTTTGTTATTTAGATGACATTATTTTGTGTTCATCATCTTTTGAGGAACATTTGAAGTTATTAGAAACGGTGAAGGAACGTCTTAAGGAAGCAAACCTTACGATTAATTTGAAAGTGTGAATTCTTTAAGAAATCGTTAAAATTTCTTGGTTATATTGTTGGATCGAACTCTTCGTACAGACCCCGAAAAGGTTTCTGCGATGGTAAATTTCCCCAGAGTAAAATATTCCCGTCCCACGTTCGGGTCGCCATATAAAATTGATATGATAACGCCGTACTCGGTGTTATGACGTATTCTATAAACACCACCGCTCTGTGTTCTCAAATCAAATTTAATCTTACTAGTTTTATTATTATGCCACGGCTAGCCCTTTTTAATCTACACAGAGTGCACTACGTTACGATGATCAATTTTTCTCTTCTCCACCCCTTTATGATTACCTATTTGTTTGAATTGATAAAATGAAGTCAATTAATTTCATATAATGAAAAGAAATATTATTTACAATTTTTGAAAAATATTAAAATACGCCCTTCAATCAGTCAATATCATATCTATTATTTATCCCAAAATTTATATGCTTTGAATTCAATCTAAAGTCACCAAAACTACCCTTTTTACCAAAAAAACCTGGAACGTTCTAGACCCCTTTATAATATATTATGTAAGTTTAACGTATGCAATGTTTGTTGCTGACTTCATTACAATTTTTATATAAATTAAATAAATTCAGTATTGAAATTTAAATAGAAAAATATCTTAAAATTAAATAGATCTGACCTGCTACAGGTTGTTCGGGTTGTGTATCAAAACCCCTTTGTTGTCCTCATTCGTTGAACCAGTGTTTGAGTACAGTCATCCCTCGTTTTCCAAAAATTACTTCGTGCTTCTTTATTTCATATGCCTTGAATCTCGCAGCTCAAAATTGTACCAGAATTGTACCAAAACATAATTGTCGACACTGGTTTGAATTGTTCTCTTGACCCAGATTTGAATTATTATCATCAACGCATTCAAAATATTCAGAGATGTACCACAGATTCGAATTGTTGTATCGCCAATTCGAAATATTATATCGACCAATTCGAAATATTTAGAAATGTACCATAGATTCGAAGTATTCTATACATTCGAAATATTATTGTCATCAACACATTCACAGCTTCGAATTATTATATCATAGATTCGAAGTGTTCAGAAATGTACCACCAATTAGAAGCTCTATTATTATTAATATTTAGTTTAAATAAATTACCCCAAATTGTACTCACGTTAAACGGCAAAAAAAGTCTTCGTATCGTTGCACTTTCATCACACACACTTGATGTTCTATTAAATATTAAATTACGCGTGATTTTCTGTTTAGCAGCGTCGCAGCTTCGCCCTGCTTGAGTTGTAAACTGACTTGTCTTATCATTGCTCTGTGTAAATATAGGCTCTTCCCTCTTATATGTGGGCTGGGTTTCCAACAAGTCTTGCAGATATCTCAACCAACCAGGCCCTGCATTTCAAAGTTGTTTCTGATGTAATTTCTTTGGTTTTCCGTGTAATGGTATATTTGATACCTTATTATTCGTTATCTTGACCATACGTTGTTTTGTATAGATATCGCCTTTTCAATAATTGTACAAAATAAATGATGTAACTTTAATTCTGTTTTCGTTTATGCGTCTTTGCAAACTGCGTTTTCTTATCACAAATGTTTATTGTTTCTGCGTAATTGCCTAAAGCTTTGTTAAGTTTTATCTCTTTTCTTCGTATTTGTTTTATAACTAATTAGAACACTTCTCAACGCGTGTTTAATTACATGTACTATCATTTCTCTTGAATACGCGTTCTATTGTTGAAAGATATGCTTACTTGCATCGTTTAAAGCTAATTATGGTCTATATACAAGGTGTTAAATGCTTACTATTTACATAATGTATGAATTACTTAATTTTCTGCTAAATAAATGCAGTTTTCTGATTCCTATTGCAATTTATGGCTACTACACGACCCTTGCTATTCAATACACTCCTAAACAACCCCTTATCACAGCAATATATATATATATATATATATATATATATATATATATATATATATGGTGATTCACGGGGAACGCCACGGAGTTTTATAGCAAAACGGTGTATTTGTTCAAAGTTTTTTCACAGTAGATCTATGGTAGTTCAAAAGGGCTACATTTTAAAATTATTTTGATATATATAGGGTGTCCCAAGTAAAAGTTATATATTAAAGTTATATTTTTTCTTGCGGAACATCCTATTTTTCGTTGCATTTTGAATTGTACGTGAAAATAAACTAGACTTCCTTGAAAACTCATTGTACCTAAATGCAGAGCGTTTTGATTTATTTCGCTTTTTCTGAAATTCTAAGGGTTTCGTAAAAATTAAATAATTCTAACATTAATTCACCCAGACAAATTTGTTTTTAACGCTTAATATTAGACCGTACTCTTCACTGATCAAGTAACTTACTAAAAGCAGATTCAATACAGGGTGTTCAGAAAATGCAGTTTCAATATTGACAGATTCAAAGTATAATATCGTTGTTATTTTAAATGGAACATCCTGTATTGTATCACTTAATCTTATAGTAATTTTGATTGTCTTTCAAACGGTATTAGGGTTTCCTATACCTATCTCTTCAAACTTTGACGTAATATGCATATTTTTGAAATTAACATGTATTTTCAAACTTTTCAATATTATTTTTGACAGAAAATGCCTAAATTCTAGCTCATGATTTTGTGGGATTAACATTCAGTTCTGCACCTTTATAAACAAAAATTAGATCTTTATTATTAAAAAATTTAAATAATGCACATACTTTACAGAGATAGTTTGATTAAGAATTAAATACAGATTCTAGCAGTTAATATCTGATTGACACGTGGTTGTAAGTAATTATTATAACTAATTGAAGATGTTGCAAGAATATAATTAGAAAATCATTGAACAAAATACAATTCATATTGGTCAAAAATCAACTGCATTAAATTGAAAAAAAAACAATAACAATGTTAGATGTGATGGCCATTTTCCTGTAAACAGTTTTCATTACTTTCTCCAATGATTAAAAGCATATTAATTCTGTCTTGGAACGAATATTTTGTTGGTATTTTCAAAATTCTTCTTGATTCAATAATATAAATGTTTAAAACTAATAACTGGTGCACTTGAACAAGAAGTTAACATTCAAGCAATGTTTCATTAAGTGGCAGCAGCATACTAGATCTCAGTAGTCATATTAATAACTTCTTTTAAATCACTGAAAACCTACCTTATGTAAAAATGTACCTATAAGGATTTAATTTTCATTTATAAATGATCATTAACTGAAGACCTACTCCTCAAAATCATAATAGCTATCATTTAATCATTTTCCATCAAAAATAATATTGAGTAGTATAAAAATACATGTTAAATTTCAAAAATATGCATATTACGTCAAAGTTCGAAGAGATAGGTATAGGTAACCCTAATACCGTTTGAAAGACAATCAAAATTACTATAAGATTAAGTGATAAAATACAGAATGTTCCATTTAAATAACAATGATATTATACATTGAATCTGTTAATATTGAAACTGCATTTTCTGAACACCCTGTTTTGAAACTGCTTTTAGTAAGTTACTTGATCAGTGAAGAGTACGGTCTAATATTAAGTGTTAAAACGAATTTGTCTGGGTGAATTGATGTTAGAATTATTTAATTTTTACGAAACCCTTAGAATTTTAGAAAAAGCAAAATAAATGAAAACGCTCTGCATTTAGGTATAATGAGTTTTCATGGAAGTCTAGTTTATTTTCCACGTACAATTCAAAAATGCAACAAAAAATAAGATGTTCCACAATAAAAAATATAACTTTGATATGTAACTTTTTCTTGGGACACCCTGTACATATCAAAATAATTTTAAAATATAGCCCTTCCGGACTTAAATAGATCTACTATGAAAAAACTTTGAACAAATACACCGTTTTGCTATAAAACTCCGTGGCGTTCCCGTGACTCACCCTGTATATATATATATATATATATATATATATATATATATATATATATATATATATATATTGGTAACAAGATGGTAGTATACTGGATATGAAGTTCAAATAATAATAGTCGATGTAAAATTCAAAATTTAATTCTTCTGCTTAACGTTTCGGCAAAACTTTTTACCTTTGTCAAGATCATCTACAATTAGAAGTGTTGTAGTTTAAAACTAACATAATACAATAGATAAGTCCCTTACTATATAAAATCAATAATTGTCAAATTTAGAGAATAGCAAAATTGTCAAAATTTAAAATTACATATGATTACGTTGATCTAAAATCATTAATAAAATTGATTTATTTGTAAACATGAGGTAGATCTATTAACAAATTGAGTCTTAAAACTAACAGGTTGGAAGATTAGTATGGTTGAAGTAGATGATGTAGATTTAATGTTTGTGTGATGATTTATCATGTAAGAAAGTTCTTAATGAAGCACATCAGATTTAAAGTCAGTTAAACTGTATAAAATAGAATAAAATCTGTGTGTCTTTTACATCTTGTTTATTGTTCAAACATTGTTCTTCTTTGTTAATATAGTAAGATTCTACAAAGAGTCTGGTTTTGTAATTGGACTCTGTCTAATATTTTATTTCTTCGTATGTTTGGTTGTATGAGTATGTTTAGCTAATGCACATTTGTTAGAATTGATCCTGCAGTCACTTCTATGTTACGTCAGACGATTCCTCAACCATTGGGTAGTTTGACCAATGTAAAATGCATGACAGCTACAGATGTTCTTGTAAATCAAGTTACTGTTTAATAATTTAAGGGTAAGGTCTTTTAATCTAGTCAATAGTTGTTAATGATATTGTTGTACTCGAAAGCAATAGTAACACCAGGTTGTTTAAGAACACTTACTACTTACAGAGCTAAACCCCAAATAAATGGTAGTTTTTTGTATATGGTGGTATTTAAATTGTTAATGTTGTTGTTAGGCGGTAAGCTATTGTTGTTGTTGTTATTATAATTATTGAAATTGACATTGTCTTGGTTATTGATATTAATATTTTGAGATACATTATTGTTAATATTATTACGGAAGCTATTGTTTATATCCAATAAAGATTCAAGATTAGTTAATGAACTAACATGTCAGTCTTTTGCCTTTACTGACAATTCAAAATGGATAGTGAACATCAGTGCTGTTCTACTACCTGACGAAGTAAAAAATGTTCTGTCATTAGGACCTAAATTCAACATACACCGTTTAACCAACGATATTAACATTGGCAAATTATTAGGACGGATAGAAACTATTCTTGACTCTGCTGAGTTACCACAAAAGCAAAAAGACATAAAAAGAGGTAAAATTAGTAACATAATCTTGAATTTTGCAAACAAATCAATAAACAACCAATAAAAGAAACCAGTTCAGATCGCAATTCTATAAAGTTAAAAAGTTCTTATTCAATAACCCTGATTTAATTGTAACTGGAGCAGATAAAGGTGTAGTGACCGTTGTCATGGACAAACAACAAAACGTTGATAAATCTCTAGAATTATTAACCGATACTAGAATTTATAAACTTTAAAAAAAATCCTACTTTCGCCATTCAAAAACGTATCAATGATCAAATAAAGTTACTTAATAAAAAAAGGCATATTAAATGATACTGTTAGAAACGTTATCCAATTATAATTCAACCAGGTAAATATTACGGACTACCAAAAATTCACAAACCTGTCCTTACACTCAGACCTATCATTTTAACTTTGAACACTCCAACGTACTTGTTGGCAACTTTCATTTCTAAAATACTTCAACTAGCTTTTCCCACCTGGAGACTACAATATCAAAGACAGTTATATCTTCATCGAAAAATTCAAAAACTTTAAACTTCCTAAAATCATGTTCTTGTCTCTAGACATTACATCGTTGTTTACAAACATTTCTCTTACTCTAATCTTTAATATCACCAAAGAAAAATGGCCCACCATTGAACTTCTCTGTAAGATTCCTGTTGACTATTTTCTTGCTACTGATAATTTGATTTTAATAATACTTACATTGCTTTTCAAGACTGTTTTTATCTCCAACTTTTGGCACACCTATGAGCTCCAATATCACCTATCATTTGGCCAAATCGTTATGGACTCTTCTTGGTTCTGTGCTCCCACGGCTACCTTACGAAATGACTTTCCTCGTCAAATACGTTGATGAAATCAGCTATTCTGACCCACCACATCAGATCAATGAAACAATAACCACGTTCAATTGTTTCGATAAACAATTACAATTCACTAATGACAGAAATAGATGGAAAATTACCTTTCCTCGATATCTTAGTTATCAGAGGAACTAGCAACGTTTTAATATTTGACTATTATACTGAACCTACCGATTCAGGTAGATATTTGTTCTTTCCAACCATTCATTGTAACATAAATTCAACACAGTCAATGTCATGAAACATCGCATCGAAAGGATCTGATCCCCAATTTTAAAAAAATAAAAGAATTCTATTCAATACCTTATTAAACAATGGTTTTTACGAAAACTCATCTACACCAACACTTAGGATATAAACAATAGCTTCCATAAAAATATTAACAATAATGTATCTCAAAATATTAATAACAATAACCAAGACTTGAATTTCAACAATTACAATAACAATAATAACAACAACAATAGCTTACCGCCTAACAACATTAAGAATTTAAATACCACCATACACAAAAACCTGGTATTGCCATTGCTTTCAAGTACAACAATACTATTAACAACCTATTTACTAGACTAAAGGACCCTACCCCTAAATTATTAAACAGTAACTTGATTTACAAAATTTAAACATTTAACTATGGACACTAGACAAGTTAAAACATCCAGTGTGAGTAAATCGTTTTTTCTTTTCGAATCTATGTATAATGCTACCAATTTTTCAGAGTTTTCCTTATATCATAAGGAACAGAACTTTGATTAAATGGGGTAAAATGATTGTTGTTGAAAGTCCAAAAAAAGAAGAAGCGTCGATAATTTCAAATAATGCAGAACAATTATTTGAAGTACCATTTCTACCGAAGTTGTTAGGCTCAGAACCAGTTGCTGTACAAAAACCAAATTTACAAGAACTTTTAAACCAAGATATGAATATAACTCCCGAAGAAGGGGATAACGCACTAACTAACTTATCGAATGCAGCGCATCAACAGGATTTAGAGAAAAACTGCAAGCGAAGAGGAAAAGGTTAGTTTATGAAAAAATTTAACCTATAACAAGGTCGGCAAATAAAGTAGTCATTCCCCAGGTAGACCTACTTAACGGCTATAAAATTATATGTCGTTTAACCAACGATTGTGTTTTATGATTAATTTTAACGTTGCAGAGTACAAAAATCTCATGTCAAATTTACCCTTTTAATGGAAAATATTGGTAATATTGAATCTACTAATTATCAGTTATTGTGTAAATTAATAAGTTTAAAGTTTTCTTAGTCGAAAATGACCTAACTAAAATTTTAGATTCGGTAAGTGGTGCTTATTTGATTTACACTAAAGAATCACTAGAACGCTTGGCTGCAATGTGCCCGAATATTACAGACTGCATTGAAAACATTAATGAGCATATCCAGAGAAAAAATAATGGACCTGTTTATTATTATTATTACATTCGATGGTGGATATAACAGAGGCTGCGAATCTTACTTTCGAATCCAAATATAATAGCTCAAAAAACATGCTACGTGAATTTTTGGTAATATATCTGCGTTACATAGAAGATACTCTAAGTAAAATTGTAAAATATGTGGAAGAATTTAATAGGTTTCCTTCTGATTAGTGTAATTAAAACTTAAATAAAATATTTTGTTAATAAAAATTTGTTGTTTACATTTTCCATATTTTCCAAAGTTTGGTCATTTATAAATCAGCTCTCAATGAGCAAACATGTATGTTTAGGCTATCCAGAGCGTCCAGTACAAGTCGAGCGAATTTTTTGTAAAAGAGATAGCTGTATTGGATGTTGGAACAGACGAGTTATGGCACGAAACTCTTGAATATGCCGTATAGAAGTGAAAACTTGGATGATGAATTCCGAAGACGTAACGATTTTTATAAAAAATCACTTACAAGAGTTGGAGTGAAACATACCTGCGACCAATGAATTGTCAGCTCAATATTTAAGATTATTTTTGTAAGAAATAGTATCTGTATATGGAACCGTTTATGTAAAAGGATTGTTAAAAGAAAACATCATTAGTCGCTACCTTCTAGCTAACGAAGTTGTGAATCTTGAACATTTTGGTGTTCCAAATTTGGAGCAGTTACGAAAAAATAGCCAACCCAAACACTGTTTATTGCATTCAAAAACTTTTTAAATTGCGCCAAGCAGAACATATATTTATTGAAGAACAGTATTTTTTAAATAAATTTTTATATTAATTTGATTCTTTTAATTAAAATGGATTTACTAAAATATGTATCAAGAGCGGGTGTGTATATAAATATTAGAAATGAGTTGCTTTATTTATCCTAAAGATGTCTTGCAGGTAAAGTTACTGAATAACAATAGAAAATCACAGTTTAGACATGCTTTAAAAAAATATAGCACTTACCAAAGATTTGAACGTTTGAAAATTCTGCAACAATAAACACTTTGAACAACTCTGCGATTTACACAAATAAACTCAAAATGAGCGTTCAGTATCAGTTTCCCCATATTTATGCACATAGAGAAAGTATTAGTATAATTTGTTCTTATTAAACTATGTTTTTTCAGATATTAATTATCATTGTAGGAAAGCACCTTAAAATTTACAACTAACAGGTTAAACGTCATTTAGTAGAGAATGCATAGGTAACTTTATTCATTCACTTTACTTAAAAACGTTTTAGGAGGTTGAACGTAATTAAGTTGATGCGTGGAAAACCATCATGTTCATTATAACTCTATAATAATATACAGGAAATACGTCTTAATATTTTGAAATACATTTAAAATCGATCTACTTTCTAACTAGAACCGTGCAGAATATAATATATTAAAACCTTTTGTTTAATTATATGCATGGATGTAATAAAATGCGAAAATTTCTGCAATCCAAGATATTAATAAATTTTTTTGTGTTTTCTCTTTTATCAATTTATAAATAAAAAAATACAGGGGTATTTTGCTGTTATGTTTCTGAATATTAAACAGTATGCGGATCTTTGTTTGCGGCTAATTTTAAAAGACGTAATAATTAAAAAGGTCTTAAAATTTTGATGGAATAAAAATGAAACACAATTTGTTTATCTGATAGGATCATGGCAAGTGTGTATATATTTTATTGTGACTGGCATAATTCTTTCGTAAATTCCGATATAGTTTAATCGGTTGAACGATGGAATTATCTTTAAAGTACCACTACAATTTATATTGAGAGAAAATCCAAAATAACGGTGGTGGCTAGAGGATGGCCCGATTAAAAAATTCTTTCAGATTCGTTGAGAAAAAATTATAGCGGTTTGATAAGTTATACTACTGGAAAATCTACACAAAATTAACCAAAAATGCAAATAGGAAAAACGGATTAGGTGTTTAGAGAATTGATAATAGATTAAAGATGAACATTGTATGGTTAGTTTTTAATTCAGTAAGGGATATTCCGATTTGAAAATTTCCAAAAGATATGAGAATTTGAAAAAAAAACACTATTAGCGGATATCTTACACGACGGAGTTCTATAAAAAATATCGCTAAGAGAACCTGTTGATAAAAATTCTAAAATGGTGCTGGTGGCTAGGGGTCCTTTTCGATTTGAAAATTTTTTCTTTTGGCAAAAATTATAAGAATGTGGATGGTGGCTAGGGGCCCGCTCTAATTTAAAAAATTCTTTAAAATTTGGGTAGCTGAGATAAATTATAGCGGTTTGATAAAGTTATACTACTGGAAAATGTACACAAAGTAAACTAAATATGCAACTAAGGAAAACAGATTAGGTGTTTAGAAATTCATAAATAAGAATGCTACAAAATCAGTGTTCCTCAAGTTTAGGTTCCTACATAATTCAAAATGAAATCTGGAAGATATTTCTCCGCACTCTTACCCTAAAGTTTTTTCATATTTAAAAGTAAGACGTAAGTGAATCTATAAGATAAGGAAAAAAATTTAAATACAAACAGGTATAACCCATGACTACACAATTACAAACGTCACTTTTCCTGTCAAGACATGCATATAATTCCAGTTAACTCAATAGGGAACTGCACACGCTTGACTCTCAGCATATAAGACGAGAGAGCCATGTTTCAAAGCATTAGTTTTCAAAGTATCGTCGAGTTGATCAAAACTACAAGTTAAAGATGGATTTTTCTGGTGTTGATGTCACAAGTGATGTTACAGCGCAATTAGGTCTCAACAAACTATTAGGTGAGACCACCTATGCGTTAGGTGATTTTACATCAAATTTTCACCACCATAACGTGGAAGTTGGTTTTGATTTATACGGTGGTCTGCAGCCAGTCATACATATTATTTGCAAGATTAGAATGTGCCAAAATTTTGCTATAAAAATGGTCTACCTTAAATGGAGAGAGTTTGTAGTTTTTAATTGGAATTTAGAATCATACAATTTATCCAAGAAACAGCAAACGTAAGATTGAATGATTTATTTTGTGAGGGTGTTTAAGAATTACAACTGGATCGTGAATTTAAATTGAAACTGATTACTGAAACATCTAATAAAAGTGCATGTGTGATGAATAAATTTCAAGAAGAAACTACATATAATATAAAAATCACGAAAAACAGAAATGTTATTGTCTTACCCAAGTGTTAGTTCATCAAGCTATTAAATTTGCGAGATTTAATATATTATAAAATAGAGGTGTTATAAAAAATATAAGTGAAAATACCACAGATGAAGAAAGGGTCCAAACGTTATTAGAGGGAGAGAGCCGTACGAGTACTTTGTTTAATGATTGCTGCAGTGTAAATTACTTGACAGTGTTGGTAATTATTAAATGTCACCCCGTTCAGTACTTAGAAGATGCAACTGCGAGGCGATCGCTCACGCAAATGTTTAGAGATTTGGCTATCCCAGATTCACCAGACCCCGGTTACCACAGCGATTATCAATAAATGTATTTAGTTTAATAAAATTCTAATATTTCTTGATAAAGTTTGTTTTACTTATTTGTAACGTCAACACCAGCAAAAATTATAATATAATGTATTAAATTATATTGTTTTTTTATTGTCAGGTTTAAGGTGGTAGTTTTATTGACAGAAAACGATACCCTTATTAAATCGATAAGGGAAAAGGTAAGGGCAATTAAAATAAGTTAAACTTCAAGTAGTTCAGTTTAAAGACATCTGTTGACTGATATAGACTTCTATTGTGTGTGGTGCTTGTTAATAAAAAATATAGGGCGTCTTTATTGCATTTTGGGTTAGGTGCTTTCAAATTAATCTCTAAAAATGGACTCTGAAGCCGTTTTTTCATCACTTCGAATTTTTTTTATATTTAAATATCTAATTTCATCTCTAAATTAAAATAGAGTCTGTTCATTAAACAATAATACGAGATGTGTAAGTAATGATTTCGATTGACTCGATGGTGTAGTGGTTAAGGGATTCATTTTGCATGCGAGCTGCATGGGTTCGAATCTCGCTTAGGACGATTTTTTTCTCTAAGAACTTGCCGTAAAATGTATATACAAAATGGAGCATAAGTGAATATATCCAGAGTAAGTAAAAAATCGTGACTTAAAAAAAAGGTCGATTGACGTAAGAAAAATGACGGATAACATATGTGACATAAGAAAAATGACGAATGACTGATGTGACGTAAGAAAAAATTGCGGATGCCAAACTGTGTCAAAGTGACAGGTGTGATGTCAGGTAGGCGTGTCTGCGTGACCTGATGTTGTGTTGTAGCAATTTTATTTTCCACCTAATATATATCAGTATAATCAATCCTTTTATTAAATATTAAATAATATAATACATTATAATGTTATCCAATCCACTTAATTTAATATAATCTATTGTCCAATAAAGAACTAGTATTTAGTTCATGTTAAAAATTAAATTCTACGGTGACAATATATAAGCTCTTGTTTGGTATCCTTCCTGGAGCCCCTCTACTCAGGAACCGCAAGGTAACTCTGTTACCGGGCAGCAACAGCTCGGCCTGTCACTTCTAACACAGCTGTGGGGAAAAGCAGATTGAAATTGTTCGAAGGAACGATGTCCTTCATTGATTTTTGGTGTTGGAAGCATGCACGATGGAAGATTGCAAGTGTAGGCCATCTTCAAAGTTATTTTCGATGGTCGTTTTCTTGTTAAGACAACTCGTGGAGAACGAGATGGTGTTTTTGTTAATGGACGTTAGGAACAGTAAGTGAATTTGTTTCTATAACAATATTAATTAAAATTTTCAGTGTAACTTTGGGAATAATTTAATTTAAAATATATGGCAACGTAAATTATAAATAAGCAACTTTTCTGAATGGTATTCATGCGAAATTGATGAAAACAATTCTATTCTTGTATAATATGGAATCACATATATAAATTATTCAAGTTAATTACAAACAACATTTGCTTTCTTGTGGTGTGAATTACTCCTGGAACATCTGTAAATTGAAACGCAGATAATGTAGGCCAAGTAACGTGTTTTTCAGTATGCAGCGCAGCTGTTTGTTTAAAATGGAAGATTCCGTTGTCAATACATGCGTCAGCTTTCAAGCAAGTATTTAGGTGCAATTTGGAGTTTTGGTATGTACAAAAATTATATTCGTATGTTGTTTGAACTGTCGACGTAGTAACGAGATAAATTTTATTTTAACTGACTTGTGTTAACTTTGAACAGGTCAAGGACAGACCTCAATTATATTTTTCATAGTTATACGATATGAATCTGTAATTTGTTCCTACATAATTCTTTATATTAACTCAATGAAACATCAGAAGATGTCACTACTAATTAAATAAAGTAAATTCTTATAACTTGGAACCTTTAGAAATTAAATTTCTACATTTGATATTTTATGAACAATTATCTGTAATTATCTACTGTGAAATTAAGGTAAATTTACCATAATTAACTCTTTCTATAAATAAGCAATTTTATGCTTTGTCAATTTGTTATATAAACCTCATTAAATAGTAATTGGTACGGATATATTCAGTACCATTGTAATTAACTCTTTCTAATTTAAATTAACTTATAAAGGAAGACATATTTTTTGTAGAAAATTACTTTATTGGATACCAAAAAGAATAGATTCTTATTTTCGGACTAAAGACTATCTTTTATTTAAGAGGAATGAAAGTCGATTCTGATTGTATTTAATTATTTTTGAGTTTGAATGCACAAACAGTGCTTTTCTTTGTTTAATTTGTTCACAGGTGCAATGGAGGATTGCTAAGGTCAAGGTCGAGCCATAAGGTAAGATACTTTAAAGATTAGGTGGTCTTTAAAAATTATATAGCGGTTATAGGAGAAAGGTTTCGCATTAGCCTTGTACAAGGGACTTGTATTAGGTCTTCTCAGTATAAAAAAATTCGGTGGCGCCTTATTCTTATTACTAGTGGTTGCAATTACACCCCGACCCACAGCTCATTCTCTACCCAGAGCATATAGTTCGACTAGCCGCTATACCTTCGAGATTTCCTCAACATAGAGCCACCTTCCATCCGAACTTGCCGTGGGCTCCTTTTTAATTATCGGAAATTCTCATTAAACTAAGTTTAAATTATTTATTTTAAAAGGCTATAAATAGCGCCCAGCGTGTAGGCCTCGATTGCTGTACCAATTGTATAAACACATAAAGTATAGGCTTCGATTGACTTTGGTTGTTTACACTTGTGATTCGTAACTCATTTACCCTCAGATTAATTTAGTCTATTGATGTTGTTGTTTAATTGAGTTTAATTTGTAATTAGTTAGTTAGTCTATTCCATGATGGCTGAGACGTATCAAGTAGTTTATTTGCATAAAGATGAGTTGGATTATGAATTGAGAATTCGTGAGTTGTTAGCAGCAGACCGATGCAGGATAAGAGGAAAATGTTAGGCCGATTATTAGCCAAAGAAACAACATTACCTGGTCGTTTAATTGATCCTTCCTCATATGTCGTAGATTATTCAGATGAACGAGATGAAATTGAGGCTTCGATAGAGTCAGTAAGAAATGTTTTATTAGAATTTGAAGGTGAATTAGCAGACCCTACATTTAAGAGGATACAGTCGAGATTGATACATCTTGATGGCCGAGTCAGGAGAATAAAATCTCTTTAGATAATTCAGATGAAGTAACTTTATTTAAGAATGAATCATTGGCAACTATTCTTACCATGGAGGCAGAGCTACATGAAAAGCTTAAGATGAATGAAGATGTAAACGCATATGGTGAATTTTCTATGAGAGAAACCATTCCAGCAGTTGTCAGTGCTCCTATTCATACTGTTTCATATTTAGTACCCCCTATTCCAATTGGTTCGTGGTCAGTAAAATTTTCTGGAGATCCAAAACAGGTTCATCAATTTTTAGATAGAGTAGCTGAGTTGGCACACTCGCGTAAAGTATCTGAAGAAGATTTATTTAATGCTTCTGTAGAATTGTTTACAGGTAACGGTTTAGAATGGTATCGTTGTGTTCGAAATTCTTTAACAAACTGGAATTCATTAGTTATTCGATTAAAGGAAGATTTCTTACCATCACACTCGGAGGACGAGATTTGGGAAAAGATTAGGTCGCGTCATCAACAAAAGGAGAATCTGTAGTCATTTATATAGCTCATATGGAGAATTTGTTTAGTAGGTTACCACAATCACCTGCGGAATGTACAAAAGTTAGAATGGTAAAGAAGAACCTATTACCTGATTTTATTTGTCAATTAGCTCTAACGGAAATTGATAGTATGTCTACATTGATAAAGTTGTGTAAGAAATTGGAAGAAGCATATGCATCCAAGCATAAATTAGTACAAAGTCCAGTAAAATATGTTCCGAAAGCATTAGGAAATTCAAAATTTCAAGTTGAAAATAAGTGGTCAGTTCCTGAAAAAACTTTCAGCGAACTGGTCGTAGTTTTATAATCAATCATTTCCCCTCAAATACAATCTCTCGGCAACAGTAATAGTAATAATAATAATCCCTCTAGTAGAGTCCTTGTAAATAAATATAAATTAAATAAACTTACATGTTGGAATTGTTTGGATGAAGGTCATACTTTTTGGAGGTGTAAGATTCCTCGTAAAATATTTTGTTATAGCTGCGGATATAGTGGAGTTAAGTCGATAAATTGTCCGTCGTGTTCAAAAACGAGTAGGTAGGCAGATTCAAAATGGCATCATGCTTTTATGCAAAAGGCTACGGTTATGTTGTGTAAGCAGGAAAATTTTTGATATTGATGATTGGTCAAAATGGCTAGGCATCGTTAAAGATTTCTGTCAAGGAACGTCAAGCCAAAAGCTGACGCGTTATTTTAAGGAAACCTCAGGACAATCGTCCGTACATTATGGTAAAATTGTTAGATAGAGACGTCACAGGTTTGTTTGACTCTGGTTGTACTACTACCGTTGTTGGTTCATTAGCGTTTTCTGTTCTTGAAGAATTAAATTTGAAGGTTTTAAAACTGAGAAGAGAATAGTTTCCACTGCTGATGGTGCTCTTCAAGAAGTTATTGGTTCAGTTGATTTACCTATTAGAATTGGGAGACAGTATCGCATTGTTAACGCTTTGGTTGTACCATCTCTTCCTCACACATTTATTTTTGGTAGCGATTTCGCAAAATCCTTTGGTTTAATAGCAGATTTCAAAACAATACATGGCACATTCAAGATTATGATAACAATAGTATTTCGTATATTGGTCATTCGTCAGTACCCTTAAGTTGTAGTAATCAATTACTTAGTTTGGATGATTTGTTAGAAACACAACAAGAAAAAGCACGAATAGCAATAGAATCTTTCAAGGAAATTAGCAGTGAAGAGAGACTAGGGCGTACCGATAAAATTGTTTTAGATATTGATACTGGTGATGCAAAACCATTTCGCAAAAACCATATGTCATGTCCCCTTTATGAGCAGGATGTTAGATAAAGAATTAGATGAGATGCTGAGATTGGGAGTAGTGGAAGAATGTCAGAGTCCATGGTCATCCCCTGTACTGTTGGTTAAAAACTAGACAGTGAGTACAGATTTTGTTTTGACGGAAGAGCGCTCAATGATATTACTAAACATGATAGTTACCCATTGCCAAATATCGATAGGATTATAAATTTACTTAGAGGTGCAAATTATATTTCTAGTTTAGACCTTAGAAAGAGTTTTTGGCAAATCCCACTTTCCGAAACATCTAAGGATAAAACAGCGTTTAGTGTTATTTCGAGAGGACAATATAGGTTTGTCACCATGCCATTCGGATTAAAGAATGCTGCTCAGACGCAACAGCGTTTGGTTGATTCAATTTTGGACCGAAGTTTGAGCCACATGTTTTTGTTATTTAGATGACATTATTTTGTGTTCATCATCTTTTGAGGAACATTTGAAGTTATTAGAAACGGTGAAGGAACGTCTTAAGGAAGCAAACCTTACGATTAATTTGAAAAAGTGTGAATTCTTTAAGAAATCGTTAAAATTTCTTGGTTATATTGTTGGATCGAACTCTTCGTACAGACCCCGAAAAGGTTTCTGCGATGGTAAATTTCCCCAGACCTAAGACAACTACTGAGGTCAAACGTTTTTAGGAATGTGTAGTTGGTATCGTCGTTTTATAAAAACTTTTCATCTTTAGTGTCTCCAATCAGTGATTTGGTAAAAGGAAGAAAAAGGGTCAATCTATTGTTTGGACATCTGAGGCTGAGAACTCATTTGTACAGATTAAACAGGCTTTAGTTTCCGCTCCATTGTTATCGCAACCGGACTATTCAGTTCCATTTATTGTCGAATGCGATGCTAGTGATACAGGACTCGGAGCAGTTTTAGTTCAAAAATCGATGATGTAGAGCACGTTATCTCTTATGCCAGTAAATCACTTACCGAACTGAGCGAAACTATTCAGTCACGGAGAAAGAATGTCTCGCTGTAATTTTCGCTATAGAAAAATTTCGACCTTGGGTAGAAGGTACCCGTTTTACTGTTATCACAGATCACTTTTCTTTGTTATGGCTTAATAATATACAAAACCCAACCGGAAAATTAGCTAGATGGGCTGTCCGTTTACGACAGCATACTTTTGAGTTGGTTCATCGAAAAGGGAAGTTTAATGTAGTTCCAGATTGTCTTAGTCGCGCAGTTCCAGTCGTGAGTCATGTTGATAATTTAGTTGAGATCAAGTTAGATAATGTGGATCCCTGGTATGTGTCTCTTCGAGAGAAAATTTTAGCTTCACCTGATGATTACCCCAATGGAAGGTAGAAGATAATTATGTATTTAAATTTCTTTCATCAAGTTTACCACTCTCGTCGAATGTAAGGAATGGAAATATTTAGTCCCTAGATCACAGAAGGAAGAGGTTATTCGGATAAATCATGACCCTTCAGTGGCCGGTCATTTTGGTTTTTAAAACATTGGCACGCATACAAGAGAATTTTTATTGGCCAAAATGCGTATTGATGTGTTGAAATTTTGTAAAATTGTTTAACGTGTGGTGCACAGAAGGCATCGAATAGAGGACCCCTTGGTTTAATGGGAAAGGAAAAGAAGTGAAGTTCCCTTTCAGATTATCGCTATAGACCTTATGGGCCCATTTCCACGGTCCAAGGTTGGACACAAATGGTTATTAGTTATTGGTGATTGGTTCTCGAAATTTACGTTATTGTTTCCGTTACGTAGTGCAAAAGCGCATATAATAGAACGTGTATTGGAGGAAAAAGTTTTCTTAGTTTATGGCGTTCCCAAATATATTATTTGTGACAATGGCTCACAATTTAGTGGTAGAAATTTCAAGGCAGTATGTAAAAATATGACGTTCAAAAATTTGGTTTAATGCAGTTTACTCTCCCAATGTAATTTTGTAGAGAGGATAAATAGAACAGTCGGAACAGCTATACGTTCGTATATTAAAGAACATGATACTTGGGACATAGAGTTACCCCAAATTCAGTATGCGATTAATTCTGCAAAACATCATGCCACTGGTTATTCGCCAAATTTCTTAGTTTTTGGTAGACATGTTCCTGTGTCTGGAAAATTTTATGGTCTTGATGTGGAACCCTCAGTTGATATTGATTTTATTTCTAGTGATAGACCTTCGTATGTATCAGATCATCAAGGACTATTTGATATTTTTATAGACGTACAGAAAAGGTTACATTTAGCTTACATGCAGTCTAGTAATTCATATAATTTAAGGAGACGTAACATTTCTTTCGAAGTAGGTGACAAGGTTTGGAGGTCAAATAAAGTTCTTTCGAAAGCAAGTGATAAGTTTACAGCTAAGCTTGCACCAAAATATGTTTTGAGTATTGTTAGAAAGAAGGTTTCGAATTTAATTTATGAATTGATTAATGAAAATGGTTCAAGGGCAGGCAGATGGCATGTTAAGGACTTAAAACCTTATTCAGAGTTCAGTGGTGATATTGAGAGAGAGAACGTTTCTGAACATTAATTAGTGTTGTTGATATATTTAATGGTTGATAGTAGGAATTATTTCTGTCTTATCTTTTAGTAAAGAGTTTTAGTATTGTATTGGAATACTGTTTGGTAGTCTAAAATTTTAGTTGTTGGATAAGAAGTATAAAAGAATTTTTGTAGTGCAGTAAGGTTGATACTAGACTGTGCTGATATTGTTAGTTGCAAGTTATTCATTTGAGTCAAGATAAAAGTTACATGTTTCCGTTTGTCAAATGATTTCATTTGTCGTATAATTCTCTGGTTCAAGGTTATAAAGGAATGTTTAGGTATTCTTATGATTAAAGTGTTTGATAAATAAAGTTGTATATATTTGGTTATTATTTTCTTTCGGATTTAAGATTAAGGTGTTTAATAATTATAATGGGAATCAAGTAGTTTGAGTCCATATTAAATATTGGTTGGAGGTCAATATTGTTAGTAACTTTGATAGTTATGTTTAATTATGAATATTGCGTGAGATAGCAATGTTCTATGTTTAATTATGAATATTGCGTGAGATAGCAATGTTCTATGTTTAATTATGAATATTGCGTGAGATAGCAATGTTCTATGTTTAATTATGAATATTGTGTGAGATAGCAATGTTCTATTTTGTTCATTCATGCGTGAGTGAGATTTGTGAGAAGTAAGACGTGGTGACGTTTTACTTGTCTCTTCTGGGAAAGAGATATTTCTACATTTTGGTTGCATATACATGCGGTAGATTGTTGAACGTTAGTGGTTTCAAGACATGTTGCTGTTTTGAAGTTATGTTTGTCGTGGATCTCAAAAGTAGTGAGAGTCCTTTTCTTCTTTGTAAATATGTAAATTACGGTTAATATAGTAAAAATATGTTTGTCATGATAATTTGATATTTTCATTAAGGAATCATAATACGGCAGTATTATATGTTTTGTTGTTTAAGTTTCGAGTATAAATGAGTGATATAATAACCCCGAATATGATTAAACGATAATGACACCCTACCGATTAAGACTTCCTGAATTTGTCCCCTTGTGGCGTATAGTACGCGTAGTTACTCGTCACTCATTTTCAATTTTGTTGTATCTTAAGTGGAAATTTTGTTTTAGTTTGTAAAATTAATAATAATAAGTTGTGAATATGTAACAGTAAATTCGAAAAAAAAATTCTCCGCATCTATTCCAGAATTTTTTCTCTTAGAAAGAGGCAGTGTAGCAATTTTATTTTCCACCTAATATATATCAGTATAATCAATCCTTTTATTAAATATTAAATAATATAATACATTATAATGTTATCCAATCCACTTAATTTAATATAATCTATTGTCCAATAAAGAACTAGTATTTAGTTCATGTTAAAATTAAATTCTACGGTGACAATATATAAGCTCTTGTTTGGTATCCTTCCTGGAGCCCCTCTACTCAGGAACCGCAAGGTAACTCTGTTACCGGGCAGCAACAGCTCGGCCCGTCACTTCTAACACAGCTGTGGGGAAAAGCAGATTGAAATTGTTCGAAGGAACGATGTCCTTCATTGATTTTTGGTGTTGGAAGCATGCACGATGGAAGATTGCAAGTGTAGGCCATCTTCAAAAGTTATTTTCGATGGTCGTTTTCTTGTTAAGACAACTCGTGGAGAACGAGATGGTGTTTTGTTAATGGATGTTAGGAACAGTAAGTGAATTTGTTTCTATAACAATATTAATTAAAATTTTCAGTGTAACTTTGGGAATAATTTAATTTAAAATATATGGCAACGTAAATTATAAATAAGCAACTTTTCTGAATGGTATTCATGCGAAATTGATGAAAACAATTCTATTCTTGTATAATATGGAATCACATATATAATTTATTCAAGTTAATTACAAACAACATTTGCTTTCTTGTGGTGTGAATTACTCCTGGAACATCTGTAAATTGAAACGCAGATAATGTAGGCCAAGTAACGTGTTTTCAGTATGCAGCGCAGCTGTTTGTTTAAAATGGAAGATTCCGTTGTCAATACATGCGTCAGCTTTCAAGCAAGTATTTAGGTGCAATTTGGAGTTTTGGTATGTACAAAATTATATTCGTATGTTGTTTGAACTGTCGACGTAGTAACGAGATAAATTTTATTTTAACTGACTTGTGTTAACTTTGAACAGGTCAAGGACAGACCTCAATTATATTTTTCATAGTTATACGATATGAATCTGTAATTTGTTCCTACATAATTCTTATATTAACTCAATGAAACATCAGAAGATGTCACTACTAATTAAATAAAGTAAATTCTTATAACTTGGAACCTTTAGAAATTAAATTTCTACATTTGATATTTTATGAACAATTATCTGTAATTATCTACTGTGAAATTAAGGTAAATTTACCATAATTAACTCTTTCTATAAATAAGCAATTTTATGCTTTGTCAATTTGTTATATAAACCTCATTAAATAGTAATTGGTACGGATATATTCAGTACCATTGTAATTAACTCTTTCTAATTTAAATTAACTTATAAAGGAAGACATATTTTTGTAGAAAATTACTTTATTGGATACCAAAAGAATAGATTCTTATTTTCGGACTAAAGACTATCTTTTATTTAAGAGGAATGAAAGTCGATTCTGATTGTATTTAATTATTTTTGAGTTTGAATGCACAAACAGTGCTTTTCTTTGTTTAATTTGTTCACAGGTGCAATGGAGGATTGCTAAGGTCAAGGTCGAGCCATAAGGTAAGATACTTTAAAGATTAGGTGGTCTTTAAAAATTATATAGCGGTTATAGGAGAAAGGTTTCCGCATTAGCCTTGTACAAGGGACTTGTATTAGGTCTTCTCAGTATAAAAAAATTCGGTGGCGCCTTATTCTTATTACTAGTGGTTGCAATTACACCCCGACCCACAGCTCATTCTCTACCCAGAGCATATAGTTCGACTAGCCGCTATACCTTCGAGATTTCCTCAACATAGAGCCACCTTCCATCCGAACTTGCCGTGGGCTCCTTTTTAATTATCGGAAATTCTCATTAAACTAAGTTTAAATTATTTATTTTAAAAGGCTATAGTGTGTGTGTGACATCATTAGAGGGGGGAGGCAAAGTGTTTCCTCTTTGCTCAACCCATACAAAATACTTACTTTCATCCGTTCGATGTTTGACGAAAATGCATCGTGTGATTTTAAAAAAAGTGGTTCCGTTCTTCATGAAAAGACTCCGTTTCCAACTTCCAAATGCTAAACATGCTACTTTGGTAGGTTAATTAACTTAAGTAGAGGTTAGCAAATAAGGCAGAATAGCCTAAACAAGTTCGGAGAATGCCCTGACAAGTGGTCCGATTTCCTTTTAGGGACACTACAAGCGTTGTGTTGGAATTTTCATGTTGTAGCAGACAAGGTTGACAAGATATTTTAAAGGAAGTAGAGGGCAAATTTCAATTTCAAAATTCATCTCCGATTGCAAGAAAATTGAAACAAAAAACTGAAACTATACTGGTGCGAAGGTTAGTACCTATTTATAAAATGCATACCTTAAATGTACCTACAAGTGCATCTGGGCTTAGATTAAGTTAGTTAATAGGTTTCTGTTTTTAATTAGTAGATTTAGGACATATGGAACTTTTAAAATTTGAGTAATCTGGTACTGTGTGAACGCGGGCGTTATAGAATTAATAATGTCACAGCAAATTTTAAAAGATTGTATAGTTGATTTTCTATTATTGTAAACAGTATAGTTACAGATTTTGCCAAAATAAATTGCCCTGTAAATTTTGCTTGAAGCGTGATTACATATTTTAGGTATTATTTAACATTTACTTTCTGAAATCTTCTTTGCAGTTAGCAGTCATAAATAGGTCAAAGTGTTTAAGTTTAAAATAATTTTTGTTTTAACGAATTTTCAGGTATATTTTAAGACAGTCACTTCCTGATCTCAAGATTTTGGCACCCCCTTGTTGGTCATTCTAGCTCTTTTCGCAGCATCCCTGTGAGATTAGGTGGCATCCAAGGTATTTCCCGATCAATACCACATTTCATACTCGACAGCATTCTGGAACCTTTCACTTAGTCGGTAGAACAACATTTTTGTTTGTACAGTTGTGGTTTTCGTTATTTTACAGGCACGGAATTTTTAGCGGAGTAATTTGCTGAACTCTCTGTGAATTACCTGCTAGATGTCATGGGAGTCAAAACTATACGTAATAATTAGCTCCTTAACTTGAGATCTTTTGTTTGACGTAGGGCTTCTTTGTTAGCTATCTGAATTTCATCATTTGCAGTAGTTGCGACTTTTTGGAAATTACATGTAGATACATAAACATTGACATTTTATTTTAAGAACATTTTGTTTATTGGTACGCAGAAAAGTTAAATTTTAGTAACAAAGGTATAATTATTAAATTTTAAGATACAATTTATTTTATATTAGTAATAACTGATTTATAGAATGGATTATAAGATTATTGTTAAGAAACTCCTTAAGGAGAAACTAAATACGAATTGCAAATTCGCAAAACAAGCACTGAGAATTTAAATGTATCACTGCTAAAAAAAAGCTCTTCGAGTAATAATAAATAAGGATATTGGCGAAAATTTTAAATACCTGATTAAATTTAATGGTACCATTTTAGCAATTAAAAATTTGTTATTAGAAGATATATTAGAAAATTTGAACGAAACTAATATTGACTTATATAAATCAAAAATTGAAACAAAATTTGTGCACACCTTTAATAGATTAAATAATTCAATAATTCAATAATAAAGACGAAAAGGTAAAAGATGACTTACAAGAGCAGTTATTTAAATTATGTGATTCTTATAAACAAATTCAACACCAAATTTTAATTATTAAAAATATTATTCCACAAAAAGAATAACCTATTAATAACCCCAATTTAGAAACAGTCCTCGGTTAAGTTACAGATAGAAATAGATTTTATTGTTAAAAAACACAAAACGCAAATTACTTAACACGCTTATCAGAACAGTCTGCAATAGTTTTAGTTTTATAATGATTGGTAATATATACAGTTTTATATCAATTCAAAAAATTAGCCCCTGAATAAATTATTCACATTCACCAAATTTAATTTTCCTGAAATCCAGCAAAAATATCTTTGTAATTACTCTAAAGTATCTTTCGAACGTTCAAAGATGCTTTTCCCTATTTTCAAATTCTCAAATGACCTTTTTGTTGACTCTTACAGATATATAATATTCAGCAAATATTAAAATTGAAATAATCTTTAACAATAAAAATTTTAAGATCTCAACCTGCGTTTTCCTTGCTCGTCACTGGAATTGCCTCAGAGCGTCTGTGGTTAGCACCCCTTGATCGTTACGGCTTGACCTGCTTCACTTGATTTACCAGAATGATGGATTATGGTTGCTTTAATTTTCCCCTCGGATTTCTGGAGTAACTTTGAGTATCTGTTGTGTATCTATATATGCTAGGTATTCATAGTCTAGGGGAAGTAAGACCTGTTGTTGTTGAGCCACGATGGCGAAAGGGAGACAGTCTTATTGTGAGCACATTCAATGTATTATACTAAGTCTAATATAGCGCTAAGTTCGGTGTATGAAATAAATCAATTCACCATTCTGACGTTCTGTGTATCATTCCTTTCCCTTCGGACACCACAGACTGGCGACGAGGATTAAAATAAAAAAAAAAAAAGAAACAACCTAAAAAAAGAAAACGTGCTCAAGTTTCAAGTTCAAAAAAAAAAAAAGTAAGATTTCATCATGCCGGTGGATCATTCAAGCAGTTCTCAAGTGGGAAATGTCTCGTTTCAAGCTCCATTCACAATAGAACAATTCGACCCATCGAAATTTCATTGGAATAGATGGATTCAACGCTTAGAAGGAGCATTCAAAATTTTCAATGTTACAGCAGAACTGAAAGCTCTGTATTTACTGCATTACATGGGACCCAAGGCGTATGATGTTTTGTGTGATAAAACAGCACCTGTGGACCCTAATACAATTCGTTACGAAGAAATTATTTCTAAAATGAAAGAATACTATAGTCCGGAACCACCTGAAATTATGGAAAATTTTCATTTCTGGCAACGGAAGCAAAACGAAGAAGAGTCACTGCAAGAATTTCTAGCAGCTCTGCAGAAAATTGCGACAGGATGTAAATTCGGTACGTATTTGGATACAGCATTGAGGAACCAATTCGTATTCGGGCTTCGTAATCAGCACATTCAGAGTCGACTGTTGGAAACTTCAGCCTTAGACTTGAAGAATGCAGTTGCAAAAGCATGCAGTTTAGAAGTTCGGCGAGGAACGCTGCACAAATTCACACAGGAGGTTTAGTATCAGTTGTCTCTAAGATAAGTAATGCATCTAAAAAGCAACCTATTCAAAAAGGAAATAATAAAAATAATTCTAGTTTAGTATGTTTTAGATGTGGTAATTCAAATCATTTTGCAAATACCTGTAACAAGAAAGATGTTATTTGTTCTAAATGTAATAAGAAAGGGCATTTAAGTAGAGTTTGTGGAAAATTTAAACCAAAGACTCAGGTTAAAACATTTTAAGTAAGGATTCTAATTCAAATTCTCATGATGATACTAATTATTGTTTAGAAAGCTTATTTCATTTACAAGATATTAATTGTAATTCAGTTTCAGATTGTAATGAACATGCAAATTCAACCTTTCGAAAGAAGTTTAAGATCAATCTTGAGGTGGAAGCACATCAGATTAATTTTGAAATCGACACTGGTTCAGGTGTAAGTTTAATTAGTTCGGAGATTTATAACAAATTGTTCAAAAGCATTAAGCTAGAGAAAACAGAGTTAGCACTTGTATCTTATTGTGGCACTGAAATCAATGTTCTTGGTTATATTAAAGTAAGAGTAGCGTATAAAATTTTAATGATACACTGAATCTATATGTAGTGTCACCAGGTAAAACACCATTGTTAGGTAGAGAATGGTTACGTTTCATTAAATTAGATTGGACGGAAATTTATCAATTATCGTTACAATCACAAAGTAATCCTTTGATTCAAAATTTAAGCTCGGTAGCTTTTCCATTAAATCAATTATTGCGTAAAGACACGAAATTCCATTGGACAGAAAATTTGAATCTGCTTTTAAGCAAATAAAGGCACAAATGCAAACAGGCAAAGTTTTATGTCATTATAATCCTGATTTACCAATAATTGTAGCCACAGATAGCAGTCCCTATGCTGTGGGCGCTGTTATTTCACATATTTTTCCGGATGGTCAGGAACGTCCAATCCAAACAGCTTGCAAAACGCTTACAAGCACGCAACAAAAATATTCACAACTTGATAAAGAAAGTTTTGCAATTATTTTTGCTGTGAAGCGATTTCATCAATTTCTTTATGGCAGACGGTTCACGTTATACACGGATTCTAAGCCATTAGTTCATATTTTCTCTTCAAATAAAAATTACCTATATTAACGGCATCACGTATGCAACACTATGCTTTGTATTTACAAGCGTTTGATTATGATATCAAATATAAAACACAAAGTTGCATGGCAATGCAGATGCTTTTCATGTCTTCCAGTTCGTTCTGAAGATGTAGTGAAATTCGAAATGGTAGATATTTTTGAAATTCAGCAAATAGAAACACTACCGATTACAGTTAAGCTTTTAGCTAAAGCAACAGTAAAGATCAAGAATTACAACCATTATACGAAGGTTTAAAAGCGGTCAAATAGTTCCTTCTGAATTAAGATTCCGCATTCCACAAGAAGAATTTTCTTCAGGCAAATTTTATAATGAGAGGAATTCGTAGTTATTCCTGAGGTATACAGACCTAAAATTCTAAAGGAGTTGCATATAGCTCATTTTGGTGTAGTCAAGATGAAAGCATTAGCACGCAGCTATTGCTGGTGGCCTTCAATCAATTCAGATATAGAATATTTAGCTAAAACTTGTGAAGCATGTAATAAAATTGCTAATAACCCACCTAAATATTCTTACCATCCTTGGCTGACACCATCTGCACCATTTGAAAGAATACACATTGACTTTGCTGGTCCTTTCAAGGGATTGTATTATTTCATTGTGGTTGATGCGTATTCAAGTGGCCAGAAATTTTATTTTAAAAGAAATAACTTCAAGTAAAGCTATAAAAATTTTACGTTCATTGTTTGCTAGGTACGGGATTCCTAAAGTACTGGTTTCAGACAATGGAAGCCAATTTAAATCGGCAGAATTCGAATACTTCATGAAAATGAATAATATTAATCACAAATGTATTGCTCCTTTCATCCTGCTACAAATGGACAGGCTGAAAGATACGTTCAAATTTTAAAGAACTCTTTAAAAGCCATGGGAGAAGAGCAATATACGGATAAGGAAATTCAATTACAACGATTACTTTTTCAGTATCGACGAATCCCACATTGTAGTTCAGGAATTCACCTTCATTTTAATGCTTAATCGAGAGATAAGGTCCAGGTTAGATCTTATGAAACCCAGTTACCTACCGTCAAAAGTAGATTTTGAAAAAATGCAGAGCCTCGAATCTTAAAAGTTGGAGCACGTGTAGCTGCTCGTAATTATAATGATCCAAAAGTAAAATGGATGTTTGGTATAATTTCAGAAAAGTTGGGTAATTTACATTATACAATCCAACTTGATAATGGTCGATTATGGAAACGACATATAGATCAGGTAAGGGCAATTGGTGAAAATACATTAGATTCAGATGTGAAAGAAAAATTTGAAATTACTGACGAACCAATATTAGTGGAACCACCCATATTAATAACTTCTGTTGAAAAACCTTTAGAAACAGATGTAACAATTGATAATAATAATCAAAGTGATGTTTCCACTGCCACAAATGATGATAAAATTCAGGAACATATTGCTCCAGAACCAGTAGTTCGACGTTCAACTCGTAAAATAAAACCACCCGAACGATTGAATCTGTAATGTTTCTTTGTTTTTTTTTCTCCCAGAAAATAATAATTAATGTATTTAAAAGGTAATACTGATTTTTTTGACAAGGGAGAGTGTTGTGTATCTATATATGCTAGGTATTCATAGTCTAGGGGAAGTAAGACCTGTTGTTGTTGAGCCACGATGGCGAAAGGGAGACAGTCTTATTGTGAGCACATTCAATGTATTATACTAAGTCTAATATAGCGCTAAGTTCGATGTATGAAATAAATCAATTCACCATTCTGACGTTCTGTGTATCATTCCTTTCCTTCGGACACCACAGTATCTTCACGTAATTTCAGACGTACATTTAAATATGCCTTTAGAGTATTTATCCAGACGAACTTTTTTCGTATCTTTATTCCAACACGTTTACTTGCATCTACTCGAAACCGTTTACTTTCCTTGGATGTTTACTCGAAACTGTTTACTTTTCTTGGATGTTTACTCGTAGCCCTAAATTTGTTAAATATTTAAAATAAAATACAATTAATAGTTTATCTTAAGTTTTACGCGTAAAACGGCCTATTCTTCGTTGCACATATTGGCACTTTCAAATTTTTACTTTTAATAAATTATTTACTTTCACTAATTTTTCACTAATTCTTGATCACAGGCTATCTAAAACTTTTATACGCTAGATTATAAATGTGGTGCATAGATTATAAACTTACAAACTTGAGGTTAATTGAAAACTAGCATAACAAACATAATAGAAATCTTGGTAAAACGTGTAAAACTAACAAAATTTTACACGTTTTTCCAAGATTTTTATTATGTTTGTTATGCTAGTTTTCAATTAACCTCAAGTTTGTAAGTTTATAATCTATGCACCACATTTATAATCTACCGTATAAAAGTTTTAGATAGCCTGTGATCAAGAATTTAAAATAAATTCGAAAATTTAGGTCATAAAACAGAGTTATTGTTTTGATAATGGCTATACAACTATTAGCTCGATTTGTATACGTAAATATGCTTTCACTATTTTCATAAAGTTATATATATATATATATATATATATATATATATATATATACGAATACAAATCGAGCTAATAGTTGTATAGCCATTATCAAAACATAACTATTACTTCATAAGGAAAGAAACATCCACTGACTGGTTTCGGCTTTTTGAAGCCTCGTCAGAGTAGACTAGTTTCTAACCATCTTATGAAGTAATCAAGCTATTACAATAATATAAGTTTGAAGCAGAAACCGGTTAGTGGATGTTTGTTTACCTTATGAAGTAATAGGGTTACTGTTTTGTTAATGGCTATACAACTATTAGCTCGATTTGTCATGGTGACCGCGATATCGCTCTATAAACTAAATGTAGATAATAAAGGACATAAATGGAGCCGGGTCCTGTATTTACCCTACTCATAATATTGTAAAATTGTTCTTCTAAAAATACTGTGGTATTATTGCTACAGAAAATCAAGCTGATCCTGTACTGCACAGTTGTGTATTATGATGATTAAAATCACAGTGAATAATAAGAAATAAATTATGGGTGAAGCGGTGCACTCATTTAAAACCCCAAAGGAAACCAATTAAAAGTGCTCAAAAGCTAGCCAATGACATGGAATTTGTGTGTGAAACATGTCGAAGCAGTTAGTGAATCTCTACTGTAAAGCAGAATGCATTAAAACTTGACAATGGTCAAAGCAAAGAAATTGAAGAGACGGATACTGTAACATCTGGGCGCCCAATGATTCACAAAAGCTTGACGAAGTAAATATTCTAGCGATTCTAAGAAATTTACACTCCTTCTGATGCTGATTCAGATTCAACTAAAACCCGAAATATATAAGCGTAGATAGATAAAGCGACATGAAAGACGTCACATTTTGAATCATCACTACATCATTTGTACCGGCTAAGGGAAGAGGCAGCAATTTGCAACAACACAACCCCCCATGACGTCACTACACGTCACGCGGACACGTCCATCCCCTTTGACGTCAAGCGACCACGCTCACCTCCTCTGACGTTACGCGACCATGCACACTTGGCGGTTCCGTGGCGTAGTTGGTATGCGTGTGACTACCATGCCCAAGGTCCCGGGTTCGAATCCCGACACGGTCCGCTTGAAAAATGATGGGCGAGCATTTTTCACAAAAATACGCCCTCGTTCGGATGAGAGGTTAAATGGAGGTCCCGTGTATGAGTGTTGTCACTCACGTTAAAGATCCCTACCTTGCTTGGAACAGCAAGGGTTCGGCAAAATTCAAAATTTCCTGTTAAAAAAAACTCGCTTCCTGGCCAATGTACTACCTTCGGCTGGAACATTGGAAAATAACATGTAGGGCCATGCCCACTCCCTCTAACGTCACTCAGCCACGCCACTCCCGTCTGGGTTCACACCTGTCACTTTGACACATTTTGCCATGCGCCATTTGTTACGTTTATTTTCCACATACATTAATTATCCTATTTTTCTCCCTTGTTCATTTATTACTCGTTTGAATAAACTCCGTTTCAATTCTTAAACTCTTCAACAACCCCCTATATAGTTTACTTGTTAATTCATGAGTCCGCTTTACAATAATTTTGTTAAATCAACTACGTTGCTATTCTCATATCCTTCAACATAATTAATAATAAACACGCTCCCAAATAAACTCCTCAACTCAAACCCTTTTTGTTTTTAAAACAAAAATTTTTCTATAAATTAAATAGTCGAGGCCTTGTGTTAGGTATCCCGTAATCTCCTAAATTCTTCAATAACATCCTGTTTACAATAACAAATACGCTTTCTACAAATTTTCATTTTAAACTCATTTATTTCGAAACGACAAGTTTATGCTACAAGTAAATAGTTATATCCTATTTTTAGGTACTCGCTGTCATGGTATACCTTATGACTGCCGTATAATGGTTTCCTCTATTGTTCCAAGGTAACGACTTGTTGAAATAATGGTCGCACACTATCCGATATAAGTCGTATTTTTCAGTTTCAATCGCGTGTCGATAACGTGGATGTTTGCTTTGCGAGTTCGTGTTATTTTGAACTTATTTTGACCTCTGATTCTGCAGCATTCGCGTCGATGCACTTGTAAAAACTACTCATTCTGTTACTCCAAGAGCGATGCACGTTTTTCCTCTATCAAATGTGTAGAATTGGTCATATCATCTAATCACTTTCGCCTCACGCAATTCTTCAATGATCGAATTTATTTCGTTGCCGTGACCTGTATGTCCAGCAGTCTGAGATGAAACTAAAAGCCGTAATCTATCAACAAGTTCATTGGGATTATTCCAATTTAAATAATCTATGGCGTTATTTGATACTTCCATTGTCATACCGTCTCCAAGACGCTTTCTATAGGGTAATGTTCTGGTCTACTTGTAGCATAAACTTGTCGTTTCGAAATAAATGAGTTTAAAATGAAAATTTGTAGAAAGCGTATTTGTTATTGTAAACAGGATGTTATTGAAGAATTTAGGAGATTACGGGATACCTAACACAAGGCCTCGACTATTTAATTTATAGAAAAATTTTTGTTTTAAAAACAAAAAGGGTTTGAGTTGAGGAGTTTATTCGGGAGCGTGTTTATTATTAATTATGTTGAAGGATGTGAGAATAGCAACGTAGTTGATTTAACAAAATTATTGTAAAGCGGACTCATGAATTAACAAGTAAACTATATAGGGGGTTGTTGAAGAGTTTAAGAATTGAAACGGAGTTTATTCAAACGAGTAATGAATGAACAAGGGAGAAAAATAGGATAATTAATGTATGTGGAGAATAAACGTAACAAATGGCGCATGGCAAAATGTGTCAAAGTGACAGGTGAACCCAGACGGGAGTGGCGTGGCTGAGTGACGTTAGAGGAGGGCATGGCCTACATGTTATTTTCCAATGTTCCAGCCGAAGGTAGTACATTGGCCAGGAAGCGAATTTTTTTTAACAGGAAATTTTGAATTTTTCCGAACCCTTGCTGTTCCAAGCAAGGTAGGGATCTTTAATGTGAGTGACAACACTCACACACGAGACCTCCATTTAACCTCTCATCCGAACGAGGGCGTATTTTTGTGAAAAATGCTCGCCCATCATTTTTCAAGCGGACCGTGTCGGGATTCGAACCCGGGACCTTGGGCATAGTAGTCACACGCATACCAACTACGCCACGGAACCGCCAAGTGTGCATGGTCGCGTAACGTCAGAGGAGGTGAGCGTGGTCGCTTGACGTCAAAGGGGATGGACGTGTCCGCGTGACGTGTAGTGACGTCATGGGGGGTTGTGTTGTTGCAAATTGCTGCCTCTTCCCTTAGCCGGTACAAATGATGTAGTGATGATTCAAAATGTGACGTCTTTCATGTCGCTTTATCTATCTACGCTTTATATATTTCAAGTTTTAGTTGAATCTGAATCAGCATCAGAAGGAGTGTAAATATCTTAGAATCGCTAGAATATTTACTTCGTCAAGCTTTTGTGCATCATTGGGCGCCCAGATGTTACAGTATCCGTCTCTTCAATTTCTTTGCTTTGACCATTGTCAAGTTTTAATGCATTCTGCTTTACAGTAGAGATTCACTAACTGCTTCGACATGTTTCACACACAAATTCCATGTCATTGGCTAGCTTTTGAGCACTTTTAATTGGTTTCCTTTGGGGTTTTTAAATGAGTGCACCGCTTCACCCATAATTTATTTCTTATTATTCACTGTGATTTTAATCATCATAACACACAACTGTGCAGTACAGGATCAGCTTGATTTTCTGTAGCAATAATACCACAGTTTTTTTAGAAGAACAATTTTACAATATTATGAGTAGGGTAAATACAGGGACCCGGCTCCATTTATGTCCTTTATTATCTACATTTAGTCTATAGAGCGATATCGCGGTCACCATGACAAATCGAGCTAATAGTTGTATAGCCATTAACAAAACAGTAACCCTATTACTTCATAAGGTAAACAAACATCCACTAACCGGTTTCTGCTTCAAACTTATATTATTGTAATAGCTTCGATTACTTCATAAGATGGTTAGAAACTAGTCTACTCTGACGAGGCTTCAAAAAAAGCCGAAACCAGTCAGTGGATGTTTCTTTCCCTTATGAAGTAATAGCGTTATTGTTTTGATAATGGCTATACAACTATTAGCTCGATTTGTATTCGTAAATACGCTTTCACTATTTTCATAAAAGTTATATATATAATATATATATATATATATATATATATATATATATATATATATATATATATATATATATATTGCTGTGAAACCTGCAAAAGCCTCACCAGTTTCCTGGAATAAAATCACAAAATTTTATTTTGAACTCGAACCTCCTTCTCGGCGCTACGATTTGCTGTGATTCTCTTTACTCTTTCCGCCTCGGCTGCTCACCTAGTTAAAAATTTCATCCTCATTCATAAAAACAAACACATTCCTACCACAAACATCAACGTTAACTCTATTTACATCAATATTCATAATACATTAAAATTTCAAAATTAAATTTCAGCATAAATATCAGTATCATAAAATTTCAAGATTAAATTTGTTATCTTTTTCATTTGCATCCAGAATTAAAGTCCTCGTAGGATGCCTACTAATTAATTTAACAATATTTGCAGACCTAAGTCTGAATACAAAGGGAGCATCTCCCACCCCTTTACGTTAAATAAACAGGTTCGTCTAATTGAGCTCAAAGACATACCCAAATTTTCATCATAATCCAGAACATAAATACTAAATACCCTTTCTACTTAAACAAGAAAATTTCACCTAAAATTAAAATTTTGTTGTTAGTACCAAGTCACTACTGTCCATTTAAAGTAAATAAATTATAAAGTTATTCAACACACTAAAACATCAAAATCCAACAACAAAGCATAAGTTACCTGAAGGTTACTGCACTAGAGGCTTCAATGTACATTGTCCTTGCTAATTTCACCATTCCAACTGAGTTATGTTTACGTCCTCGGATTACTGGTCGCTTTTAAACATTTTCTACACCACCATTCATCTAAACTTGTTTCAGGGCTTTTCAGGAACGCATCTATGTATATCTGAAGCTTGTTTTGTGGATCCAGACACGTTTACCAATCCTTTAATTATTAACACCCAAAAAATAGCAAAGAAATTCATACTTCTTTCACAAATATACGCCAAAACTGCCTACTTTTGTGTATTCATTTGTCGTTGCAAATTTGACTAATTGGTACAGTGATACTAGACTTTATTACCTTGTATCTTCTTTTCTAAGTGCACTAAATTACATTCATTGTAGCACGTAAAGAACAAACTGTTTTAAATCACCAAAATATACGAGCAAACTGTTTAAATTATTCTATCAAAATCGGAAAACTAAAAAGCACTGTTTAACGCATTGGATCAAATCGAAAATCTAAGAGAGCGAAGCTCATATTACCCTGGGTATATATAGTGGTTAGCCCGTCTGTCGGTTTTGTCCTCAAAACGGACAATTCTTCTGAATTTCGCATGCTCGGTTCCCATTCCGCAGCCTGGCATGCGATTTTTACGAAATTTGCACTCGCACCAGTTAAATCTCAGAAATTTCGACACGGCTCGCAACGTCTGGGAATAACTAATTAAATTTTATACAGAAATCGTTGTTTCTACCTCTGATATGTGCATCTTATTTTCAACCAATCATGACCCTCGTGACGTTGCTCAAATCCCGCCTTTAATTATTAGTGTCTTTGCTTGACGCATTTTCTCTTTCCTTTTCTAACCTGTTCTCATTGGTGCAAATCGATATTCTTTATTATCGATTATTTCAGTCCATGGGGACTTGTGAAATAATCCACCTTATTAGCATTTCCCGTAAATATTAAGCAACGGTTTCTCCAAGATTCTCTGTAACCATTCGTTATCTGCAAAATTTACCCAGAACGAGCCTTTTAAAAACACGCAGGTGTTCAAACATAATACTTCTCCGATCTGAATATTATTGGGTTTTACTAGCTTTTATACATATTATAGGTTCCTAACGGTTCAATTAACTCCAATTAAAATAATACCCTTTAATTTTTAGTGACTCTTAATCAAATATTAATTATTATCTGTACATTTTGTTTAATACCGGTTACTTAAAATTGAGTTAATCAATATAAATTTTGCACGTAATTTCCATTTGTTTCTTTACTCGTAATAATTATATTACAGGTGAAGCATTTTAATACTGCTTCTTTTTATATAAAGCGTCTTGTACATAATTTAAATCTCTTATTTTAATGAAACGAATGACTTTTAATGCTTTACGGTTTTTTTAATAAAGCGTATTATCTAATAAAATTCCTTATACACGGTGATTAAAATTATTTGATGTAAATAATTAATTTTCTACCCTGGTCTAAATATGAGTAATATATATATATATGAAGTAAGATGTATCTGTAAACAACTCTTATGAAAATAATAAAAGCCATTGACAAATACAAATCGGGCTGGTAGTTATATAGCCATTAACAAAACATTAGCTTTATTACTACATAGGGGAGGAAACATCCACTGACCATGGTTTCGGCTTGTTAGCCTCGTCAGAGTGGAATAGTTCCCAAGAACCCTATGAAGTAATCGAAGCTATTATAATGATATAATTTCGAAACAATCACTGTACTATGGCAAAAGTAAATAAAACCGCCATCAGGTGATAAAACACCAACACTACTAAAGTGTGGAAGTACAGAATTGAACCGAAACTACATAATAAATTTTATAAATGACTATAAAAGTACGTCATGCCTTTGAGATTTGCGGAATGTTACTGCAAAATTTATTTGCATACGTAAGAAACCTTCTCGTGGCGACACCCGGGTCCATTCCCCAAGGGCAATTCAAATAAACAAAGACAAGTTATTTGCAGTCCGCAATAAGAAAATTGTATATGAAGTAAGATGTATCTGTAAACAACTCTTATGAAAATAATAAAAGCCATTGACAAATACAAATCGGGCTGGTAGTTATATAGCCATTAACAAAACATTAGCTTTATTACTACATAGGGGAGGAAACATCCACTGACCATGGTTTCGGCTTGTTAGCCTCGTCAGAGTGGAATAGTTCCCAAGAACCCTATGAAGTAATCGAAGCTATTATAATGATATAATTTCGAAACAATCACTGTACTATGGCAAAAGTAAATAAAACCGCCATCAGGTGATAAAACACCAACACTACTAAAGTGTGGAAGTACAGAATTGAACCGAAACTACATAATAAATTTTATAAATGACTATAAAAGTACGTCATGCCTTTGAGATTTGCGGAATGTTACTGCAAAATTTATTTGCATACGTAAGAAACCTTCTCGTGGCGACACCGGGTTCATGCCCCAAGGGCAATTCAAATAAACAAAGACAAGTTATTTGCAGTCCGCAATAAGAAAATTGTATATGAAGTAAGATGTATCTGTAAACAACTCTTATGAAAATAATAAAAGCCATTGACAAATACAAATCGGGCTGGTAGTTATATAGCCATTAACAAAACATTAGCTTTATTACTACATAGGGGAGGAAACATCCACTGACCATGGTTTCGGCTTGTTAGCCTCGTCAGAGTGGAATAGTTCCCAAGAACCCTATGAAGTAATCAAAGCTATTATAATGATATAATTTCGAAACAATCACTGTACTATGGCAAAAGTAAATAAAACCGCCATCAGGTGATAAAACACCAACACTACTAAAGTGTGGAAGTACAGAATTGAACCGAAACTACATAATAAATTTTATAAATGACTATAAAAGTACGTCATGCCTTTGAGATTTGCGGAATGTTACTGCAAAATTTATTTGCATACGTAACAAACCTTCTCGTGGCGACACCCGGGTTCATGCCCCAAGGGCAATTCAAATAAACAAAGACAAGTTATTTGCAGTCCGCAATAAGAAAATTGTATATGAAGTAAGATGTATCTGTAAACAACTCTTATGAAAATAATAAAAGCCATTGACAAATACAAATCGGGCTGGTAGTTATATAGCCATTAACAAAACATTAGCTTTATTACTACATAGGGGAGGAAACATCCACTGACCATGGTTTCGGCTTGTTAGCCTCGTCAGAGTGGAATAGTTCCCAAGAACCCTATGAAGTAATCAAAGCTATTATAATGATATAATTTCGAAACAATCACTGTACTATGGCAAAAGTAAATAAAACCGCCATCAGGTGATAAAACACCAACACTACTAAAGTGTGGAAGTACAGAATTGAACCGAAACTACATAATAAATTTTATAAATGACTATAAAAGTACGCATGCCTTTGAGATTTGCGGAATGTTACTGCAAAATTTATTTGCATACGTAAAAACCTTCTCGTGGCGACACCGGGTCATGCCCCAAGGGCAATTCAAATAAACAAAGACAAGTTATTTGCAGTCCGCAATAAGAAAATTGTATATGAAGTAAGATGTATCTGTAAACACTCTTATGAAAATAATAAAAGCCATTGACAAATACAAATCGGGCTGGTAGTTATATAGCCATTAACAAAACATTAGCTTTATTACTACATAGGGAGGAAACATCCACTGACCATGGTTTCGGCTTGTTAGCCTCGTCAGAGTGGAATAGTTCCCAAGAACCCTATGAAGTAATCAAAGCTATTATAATGATATAATTTCGAAACAATCACTGTACTATGGCAAAAGTAAATAAAACCGCCATCAGGTGATAAAACACCAACACTACTAAAGTGTGGAAGTACAGAATTGAACCGAAACTACATAATAAATTTTATAAATGACTATAAAAGTACGTCATGCCTTTGAGATTTGCGGAATGTTACTGCAAAATTTATTTGCATACGTAAAAACCTTTCGTGGCGACACCCGGGTCATGCCCCAAGGGCAATTCAAATAAACAAAGACAAGTTATTTGCAGTCCGCAATAAGAAAATTGTATATGAAGTAAGATGTATCTGTAAACAACTCTTATGAAAATAATAAAAGCCATTGACAAATACAAATCGGGCTGGTAGTTATATAGCCATTAACAAAACATTAGCTTTATTACTACATGGGGAGGAAACATCCACTGACCATGGTTTCGGCTTGTTAGCCTCGTCAGAGTGGAATAGTTCCCAAGAACCCTATGAAGTAATCAAAGCTATTATAATGATATAATTTCGAAACAATCACTGTACTATGGCAAAAGTAAATAAAACCGCCATCAGGTGATAAAACACCAACACTACTAAAGTGTGGAAGTACAGAATTGAACCGAAACTACATAATAAATTTTATAAATGACTATAAAAGTACGTCATGCCTTTGAGATTTGCGGAATGTTACTGCAAAATTTATTTGCATACGTAACAAACCTTCTCGTGGCGACACCGGGTTCATGCCCCAAGGGCAATTCAAATAAACAAAGACAAGTTATTTGCAGTCCGCAATAAGAAAATTGTATATGAAGTAAGATGTATCTGTAAACAACTCTTATGAAAATAATAAAAGCCATTGACAAATACAAATCGGGCTGGTAGTTATATAGCCATTAACAAAACATTAGCTTTATTACTACATAGGGAGGAAACATCCACTGACCATGGTTTCGGCTTGTTAGCCTCGTCAGAGTGGAATAGTTCCCAAGAACCCTATGAAGTAATCAAAGCTATTATAATGATATAATTTCGAAACAATCACTGTACTATGGCAAAAGTAAATAAAACCGCCATCAGGTGATAAAACACCAACACTACTAAAGTGTGGAAGTACAGAATTGAACCGAAACTACATAAATAAATTTTATAAATGACTATAAAAGTACGTCATGCCTTTGAGATTTGGAATGTTACTGCAAAATTTATTTGCATACGTAACAAACCTTCTCGTGGCGACACCGGGTTCATGCCCCAAGGGCAATTCAAATAAACAAAGACAAGTTATTTGCAGTCCGCAATAAGAAAATTGTATATGAAGTAAGATGTATCTGTAAACAACTCTTATGAAAATAATAAAAGCCATTGACAAATACAAATCGGGCTGGTAGTTATATAGCCATTAACAAAACATTAGCTTTATTACTACATGGGGAGGAAACATCCACTGACCATGGTTTCGGCTTGTTAGCCTCGTCAGAGTGGAATAGTTCCCAAGAACCCTATGAAGTAATCGAAGCTATTATAATGATATAATTTCGAAACAATCACTGTACTACCAGCCCGATTTGTATTTGTCAATGGCTTTATTATTTTCATAAGAGTTGTTTACAGATACATCTTACTTCATATACAATTTTCTTATTGCGGACTGCAAATAACTTGTCTTTGTTTATTTGAATTGCCCTTGGGCATGAACCCGGGTGTCGCCACGAGAAGGTTTGTTACGCATGCAAATAAATTTTGCAGTAACATTCCGCAAATCTCAAAGGCATGACGTACTTTATAGTCATTTATAAAATTTATTATGTAGTTTCGGTTCAATTCTGTACTTCCACACTTTAGTAGTGTTGGTGTTTTATCACCTGATGGCGGTTTTATTTACTTTGCCATAGTACAGTGATTGTTTCGAAATATATCATTATAATAGCTTCGATTACTTCATAGGGTTCTTGGGAACTATTCCACTCTGACGAGGCTAACAAGCCGAAACCATGGTCAGTGGATGTTTCTCCCATGTAGTAATAAAGCTAATGTTTTGTTAATGGCTATATAACTACCAGCCCGATTTGTATTTGTCAATGGCTTTATTATTTTCATAAGAGTTGTTTACAGATACATCTTACTTCATATACAATTTTCTTATTGCGGACTGCAAATAACTTGTCTTTGTTTATTTGAATTGCCCTTGGGGCATGAACCCGGTGTCGCCACGAGAAGGTTTGTTACGTATGCAAATAAATTTTGCAGTAACATTCCGCAAATCTCAAAGGCATGACGTACTTTATAGTCATTTATAAAATTTATTATGTAGTTTCGGTTCAATTCTGTACTTCCACACTTTAGTAGTGTTGGTGTTTTATCACCTGATGGCGGTTTTATTTACTTTTGCCATAGTACAGTGATTGTTTCGAAATTATATCATTATAATAGCTTGATTACTTCATAGGGTTCTTGGGAACTATTCCACTCTGACGAGGCTAACAAGCCGAAACCATGGTCAGTGGATGTTTCCTCCCATGTAGTAATAAAGCTAATGTTTTGTTAATGGCTATATAACTACCAGCCCGATTTGTATTTGTCAATGGCTTTATTATTTTCATAAGAGTTGTTTACAGATACATCTTACTATATACAATTTTCTTATTGCGGACTGCAAATAACTTGTCTTTATATATATATATATATATATATATATATATATATATATATACATTACTGTGGAAGTCTTAGAGGTCGGGAACTAAAGTTTTTGAATCGAGCTCCACGAATTGGGCGTCATAAAATTGCTGTGGTAGGGGATTAAACTTTGTAACATCGAGTCAGTGTCGTCAAAATAATTTTCAAAAATGCACAAATTTAAAAAAAAATTGCTTACCCTTATTATTATCTGTTTCAAAAATCTGCAGCAGCTTCTCTGGCTAGCTCAGCTGTGTCTCTCCTCGGATACCTAAATATACACCCATTCTTCTTTCACACTCGCACACCATTCAAAAAAAAATCACCAAATAATACAACAATCATACAATCTTTTATTTACCGCTATTTACAGACAAATTATTAACAAGTATAGAAAAACAGTTTGATACACAAATTTCAAACTCAAATGTGATATGTTTTAAAGTCCTTGATGTTCTTATTATGTTCAAACAAATTCAGTAAAATATGAGTAGATGGGCCCCTTATATTACCCTAGATTGACTGTACAGTGTGTCCCAAATTGGATGTATTAAATGGGTAACTTAGTTGTTATTAAAGATACAATAAAACTGTGTTCGTAGTCATGTGCCAACTTTTTGAGATCAATTCAATGGTGAAATCACAAATGAGCGATCTTCTTTTGTTTTCGAGTTATAGCCAAAAATTGATATTTTTAACAATTCTATTAATTCTTATAACTCGTTTGGTTGCAAAAATATCCAAAAATACTGTAATAGTTTTTTATACGGTTTTTTACGTAGAATACAGTGGCGTACGCAAATATTTAATAATTATAATACTTTTGAGGTTATAATATAAACTTGCATTTTTTTAAATGGAAACCACAATCGGTTATCGCTTTATTTAAAAGCTCTTTTTGACAGCTTTTCAAAAATATATAGTTTAGTATAATTATTTTTCAAATGGCCGATTTATTCCATGTTTTGGTATAATAAAATAATTTATTGTATTGGTAATTTATAGTTAGCCCATGAAACAAAAGGTAAACACAAAACAAGAGTTTATTATTGTACCACACCACTCTAAACAACAAAGTTTGAAAGCTAGAAAAATACAATATCATAACTACATATATTACAAAAATTAATATAACTACATCTTAAATTGAAAATTATACTTTCCTATCCACATTTAAACAGTCTATAATCCATATATGGATACACAAATACACACATACTCACACACCTCATACGCTCACAAACACACACACACACAAGCACGCGCCCACGCATGCACGCACGCATGCGCACACAACCACACACACCCTCACCTACACACATCCTAACACATAATATATATAAAACACTAGAACACAGATGGGAATACTACAATAGTTTTATTTACTGATAATTCAGAGATATTGTTCAAACTGGCCTCCATTCTCTCTTAAACAAAGTTCGCATCGTTTTATTAAAGACTTAATAGAATTTAATAAATAAACCGCCTTAACTTTACGAAATCCTGCTTCAATTGAATTCCGCAACTCTTCAATACTATGGTTCTGGGTTTTATAGATTTCCTCTTTCAAAAAATTCCACAAGAAATAGTCCAATATCGACAAGTCAGGAGATCTAGGCGGCCACTGAACAGGTCCAAACGTACCCATCCATTTATTGAGATATTCTCTATTTAAATAATCACGAGTAATTATCGCGTTGTGTGGGGTGCACCATCTTGTTGAAACCACACTTTTGTCATTTTCGAGAGGCATGTCCTCCAGTAATTCGTGCAAGTTGGTATACAAAATTTCAATATAGCGACAAGCTGAATGATTGTTTTGAAAAATATGGTATTGAAATTTGCCACCAACAATGTAGTAACAAATATTCAAACCATAACGGCTTTGTTGACGCCTCGTATGTTTGATAGATATTTTCATTCGACCAGCAAGTGCTTCATCAGACCATATAATGTTATTTCCAAAATTGTTAGTTGCAGCACATTTACGAAGATACCATTGACAAAATCGCCTTCTTTTTTGAAAATCGTCGGGAAACAAACTATGTATAATTTTATTTTTATAGAGTCGATATTTATTACGCTTCAATATTCTTGAAGCTGCTGATTTAGAAACACCCATTTCCCTATCAATTTTCCTACATGATGTTCTTGGGTTTGTTTCCACACATGCTATAGTTGAAACAGTAGTTTGCTCTTAATTAAAAACTGCATACTGTTTCGTTCTAGGTTTTTCAAAGCAGCCAAACTGTTGTAAATTACTATCTATCCTTTTAAACATGTTAATATTAGGTTGTTGTTTTTCAGGGTATCTGAATTATTTACAAACGACATAGTAATATTATTTGCTATTAGTTACACAATTACCTGTTAAAATATAAAGTTTTTACTGATAGAGGAATTCTCGCAGACTCAATAAATGCAACTAGCATATCGTATTTTTCGTAATTTTCAAATTTTGCCATTTAGTAACAGACTGATGCTTCATTTACAAACTAACAATACAATTTATTGCATGTGCAATAGATATTATTGAAGCTCGTTGACGTTTGTTATACAAACAATTGTCGTTTTTTGTTTACCTTTTGTTTCGCGGTCAACTATTTATTACTAATATAATAAATTATTTTATTATACCAAAAACATGGAATAATTCGGCCATTTGAAAAGACAATTATATTAAACTATATATTTTTGAAAAGCTGTCAAAAAGAGCTTTTAAATAAAGTGACAACCAATTGCGGTTTCCATTAAAAAAAATGCAAGTTTATATTATAACCTCAAAAGTATTATAATTATTAAATATTTGCGTACGCCACTGTATTCTACGTAAAAAACCGTATAAAAAACTATTACAGTATTTTTGGATATTTTTGCAACCAAACGAGTTATAAGAATTAATAGAATTGTTAAAAATATCAATTTTTGGCTATAACTCGAAAACAAAAGAAGATCGCTCATTTGTGATTTCACCATTGAATTGATCTCAAAAAGTTGGCACATGACTGCGCACACAGTTTTATTGTATCTTTAATAACAACTAAGTTACCCATTTAATACATCCAATTTGGGACACACTGTACACTGGAGTATGGTGGGCTCATAATAACCCAGTTTATTTAGTATATGTCTTTTACCTTGCATAAATTAATACAAAGTTAATAGACCCGTTTACCCTTTACAATCTAATTTATAGTCAGAATAAAATTTTATAAGTTTTAAATACATCGTTCTCAATATTTAACCCCAATAAATTGTCCAGTACATGTATCTTTCCAATAAGTTTATATAACCATAAATAATCCCAAAAACTCACTCACACATCACCAAAATTTCACAAAAGTTTATCAGACAACAGAAATTTCAAATAAATTACCTGGAGATTGTTTCAGGCTACCATTCCTTCGACGACGTTTACCAGAACCCCTTTGCTTCGTGACTATGTGCTCTGCTACTCCATATATTCATAGATGATGGGGTTATCACCAAGCGCCTTGCTTCCAATTACCATTCCATAACAGCATATAAACTCACGTATATTATGTGTCTATTTATTGATTTACTAGCTTGGTCTGGTAGTAATTACCCTTTCTAACAGCTTAACTTCGAAATATTGATTTGCCAAATATTGTAACGAATGTTGCCTTTATTTTTTTTTATTGTTTACGAATAGAATCATACTTCTAGGCATCATTCTGACAAACTACTTTCCCTGCAGTTATCAAGCATACTTTTATTACAATATTGACTATAATTTTAGAGTCATATGAGCCAAACCGGTCACAACTCCTCACTGTACCAATTTCATATTTTTCTTTTTCCTTTAACAATTTAACAATTAATAATTCTATTACTTAGCATCTACATTGTGCTCTACCATTTATCCCATGGAGCACAGGGAATATTACTTACCCCGGGACTTTATCTGCAACGATTACCTAACATTAGTTTTTACCACTCATCCCGACAGATTTTATTTGAATTTCGACAACCAACACTTCCATTTGTTAATCACATTTGTAAAGACTATATGTTCAGAGTTCATTCTGATCTTTGTAAGAAGTTTGCAAACTTTTCCACTTACTTAGATTTAATTGAAGCTCCCATTGCAGAGCACATATTAGCCACTGACCAATTACTTTCGGACGACGGTGTGATCCATGACTTCCAATATGTCACGCGTCAACATGTGCATCGACTATTTTCTACTTCTCACGAAGTCGAGCTGCTCGCATGTCGCATTTTTTTACTTAGGCAGATTTCCGTAACAGAAATTTTTTATCCACTACCACTGCCAACAACAAATATATCAAAAGCCATATGCAACGTCCCCTCACTTTTGATATCGCTTTTAGCAGAGTGGTTATCTTTCTACGAATGAATGCTTTCGCTGACCGAAATGTGTCAACGAAAAACTCTACACTTAGATATTATACTAATGCAAACTTTGGAATTAGCTTTAAGTAAACTTAAACCTACAATTGTATCGAATAATTTTGTTTTTTCTTTAGTTTATACATCACTTTATTACTCTTTACCATTGTTGGAATGCACAATGTCAAAGCACGTCACCCTCATTGGAATACATGTTCCACTGTTGCGGAACAACTTCGATGGATTGATTTTGAACAAACTTATCAACCCACCGTTTGCTTGAAAACAATTAACCTGCACGGCTGCAATACCAATTGTCGATGTAGCTTATAGCCAACACACATCAAACCAACGGACTATATTAACACCACATTGTGATCCATTTAAGGAACGATTGTGTTTCTTGAACCAATTGTATGACAACAATGTTATAACTGTCTTGTACGAGACGACTTTTAGAAAAAGCACAGGCGCTCAACTAACGACGGTCTGTCCTTTCAAGTGCCGAGAAACCGGAACAGCAACAGAGTTACTGACACAAGTGGATGCTAACCATTACATACTAACCCATCCACATATCAACACAGCAATTCAATGTAATTCTACAGTTTATCATATGCCAACCTACACACACATTGGAGCAGTATGGATCCAATTGCCTTGTGGTTGTGTCATCAATGGTCATCAGATACAAATTCTTGCAGAAGAAGCGTCTTGTCTCACTCACTTGGATCCAACTATCACAACCTTATTACCGGTTCAATGGTCAAAGTTTCCGAGTATATCCTTACCACGGTTTGGGGATCCACCTTTAAAATTTGACAACTTGGAAGACTGTCTCAGCCATAACTGGCTAAAAACTCACAACACGCCAAGCCGCAATCTCCTACCCTACTATTCTTTTGCCTTCACCTTTACCCTTGTCCTAGTAAATTTTGGCATTCTTCTGTTTCTGTTCCGTCGCCTACACACTCTGTTAGCATTGTCTAAAATGTCAAACATCAACACTTCCAGTCGGAAAACATTTCTCCAACCTCATTCTGGATTCGCTTCCTTCCTACCATCACCACTAATGGAACATTCACCACCTATGGTGGAAGATGGAGACCAAGTGGGCTACATCATGCCCACATTATAACTCGAACCAACCTACGAAATTGTATAGCAAGCTGAACTCACCTCTCCTACGACATCCAAATCTGTGTCACCTACACCACTACAATCCAGCAACAGTCGCCCACCACGTTGATCAAGGTCACCACCTCGGCTCTACATTCGCCGTTAAGTCCTACAACAGAACATTGCTAACCCAAGGTATGATATTTTTTTTTCGTGCATTTACAATATTGAACTTCTTCATCGAACTTTTTAGTGCTAATTTCAAGTGCTTATTTTTACAGACTCGTTTTTTTTTGAGTGCATTAAAACTTTTAACTTTTACCTTCCATGAACTTTTGTGCGCATTCCATCAATACAATATAGAACTTCTATTTTATTAAACTAAGATTTTATTCAATTTAATCAATTTTCTCTAACATAATTTTGTCCATATTAAGAATTTCTTTGATTTAAGTATTTTTTTTTATCCAAAAACTTGATTACCGTATTGCTTTAGTTTTAAGTACATGTGTAATCGAATTAATTTTATTTTTTTTTTCTTACTTATATTAGAGTCTTTACAACCAATTGATTACCTCCCATGCTCTGTACAACCATCCTAATTTTTACAGGATTCTAATTATACTTACTTATAGTCATTACTAACTCATCTTGGTATTTGTATTTTTATTTTAACTTGTTACTAGAACTTTTTTTTGTTAATACTATTACTTACTTGTATTCAATTTTTATATTTCATGTTTTCTTATATATTAGTTAACTTGTACATTATAGTTGGACTTACATACACTGGAGTTCTCTCTATTTTTCTTACTCCATTTCAAACCCTTTTTCTTGTTTCAAATGTGGAGCCCACATTTTTTAACCCCATAGGTTATGTCATGAATACAATAATTTGCATTTTTACATTTGTATACTTTAATTCCAAGAACAGTTTATTTTAGCTAATCTGCTTTGTTCATTACTTTGTAATAAATTAATTTATTAACGCAGAAACCTCAGCATCCTATTCGGTGCATTTTAGTGACTCTTTTCCGTTGTTACTTTGTAACTGCCACACTCATAAGGAAACCTCAATCTCCTGTTTTGCACACATTTACTTTATCAAGTATCCGTTGATCCAAGAAAACCTTAGATAACGTTACGGTTTGGCGTTTCCCGAGGTCCACCGCATCACAAGGACTTCCTGAGTTACAGTTTTGGGATTCCATCTTTACCCTCGAATGTCCGCCCAGACGACTATATATTGGAGAGCCAACCTTCAGGCCAAGTAGTAGTAGTCCGAAGTGCCTAGCAGTAGAGACCAGTCAGTAAGAGGTCACTCCTGTTCAAGCTCGAATTCGTCAACCTCAGTATTCCAGAATTACAGTATGCAGTTACATCAAGTACGTCCTATCTTGTCACTACACACCTCCAACGAATCATGTAAGTCCAATCTAGCTTACTAACCTAGTTTAATAATATGCTATTAATGCAATTCTGCTGCTAAACTTAATATCTTAGAATAAAGTGATTATGTACTGAATATTTTATGCTTAACGCCGATTCAGTAGTGTGTCTAAGAACCCGTATGGGTAGCATTATTGCTCGATCTCCAGGTTCTAAGGAACTTGAGTTAAATACCGCCTAACACTCTACCTCAACTATGCCCCAACATTCGTAACGAAGTGTATAAAAGTGTATTTAACAATATTATTCAAAAATATGTGGTACACCAAATCCGGAGTCTCTTAGACGTACTGAACTTCGTAAGCAGATTGCAATAGCAAGTGCTTTATACAATTTGTCAGATCCCATGGTGAAAGATATGGCTAATCATTTAGGACATCCTATTGATATCCATAAAAGAATTTATTGACAATCTACTACTAGAGAGATGCCTGTAGTGGTTGAAATTTTGCTAATAGCTTTAGGCGTGGACAGCATAAATGATTCTAAAGATACTGGTAACATTAAATGTAATAATGTGGATCACGTAGAGGAACCTGAAACTTCTATCTCTTCACCCAGTTCAGATGAAAATGACATTTCCTTAGGAAATTCTCGCAATAAGTTTAATAAATCGTCCTCTACAGAAAAATGACGCCGTTCTGGTTAGTCTTCTGTTATTATATAAATACTTGAACGCAATAAATTGATGACAGTTTTAATATAGAAAACAACAATTCTATTTCTATTGGCATTGTTGTTTAACCATGTATAGTTAATAATTAGTACTCATTCCTTCTGAAATCTGTCATTATTGTGTTAAACTATTATTAGATTGCTACAAAACTTTCTTTACTTGATGACATGTTTCAAAAGGCAGAAAATAAGGAATTTGTTAAAATATGGATTTGTTTTAAACTGTTCAATTAGTTTACAACTCATTTTGTTTGTCCATTTAAACAAGTTCTATTATACAACATTTTTCATATAGTTTGTCTTATACATGCATTATTTTACCTACTATAGATGGTGCTGTTACTACCAAAAGGGTTTCCTGGACTACCCCTGAAAGGAAAGCAATTGAACAGGAGTTCGAGGAACATATCGAGTGTAGAACACTACCCTCATATGCAGAATGTCAACAAATTAAGGAGCAAAACCCTTGTTTGTCAAAGAGAACACCGCAGATTAAGGCTTTTATTGCCCATCAAACTAAAAAGAAAAATGCTTGTCCGGGTAATTCTAAAAAGTGTTACCATCCTTGTTTGGTTGTGTTAATTGGTTTTCTTTTCATTACCATGTACTATCTATTTGATATAATTAATTTCATTGAACTTAATTTTGAGCATCAACTGAAAACAGTAAGTCCTTCCTATAAACTATCTAGACAACTATCATTCGATGGGTTTAGTTTTTGTGATGCTTATGAAATTTGTGATTTTGTAGCTTTATAAAATTCTGTTCCAAAATAAATGTTCTTCATTTATATGTAAAATAACCACCTTAAATGCTACATGCCTTTTTTTCAGTATTGCTCATTTTATACAACATTCCACAAGTAATTGATTTGTGGTATTATTATTAACACGTGTTCGGTTTTAGCTGAAAGAATGACATGGACGACGCCGGAAAAGGAGGTCATGCATAAAGAATTTAGAAAATTTCTATCATCTGGTACACTTCCAAGTTTACCGTACTGCACCAAAGTAATTTCTTCTAATCCAGTTCCAGCAGGAAGGACTTCCGTAGTTTTAAAATCATACTTAAGCAATGTAATTAAAAAGAAAAAAGCACTTGACAGTTGCAAAAATGTTGTAACTTGCAAAAGTGACTCAAAAGTTTTGTCAAAATTGAAGCACTCATAAAATTCTTAATGTTTAACGTAGGCCACGTTAGGGGTATTATCCCTGTTATTCTTTACACGTTTACTTTATTATTTAAAATATTGTCAACCTGTATACCCAATATATATTTTACCTATTTCAAAATTGTGCATTTACTTGGAAGATAACTCACATTACTTACTATTAAATTCGGAAAGATATGAGTATCTTATATACAATTTAGCAGTATGGATATTGTTAATTGATATTTTAGTAACAGGAAGTACTTCACTTCTAATACAAAATAGAATCAGTTTTCTAACTTAAGTTCTTCATTATAAATTGTAGGGAATAATAGAAGTTTATTTATATTGAATAATCTTTACAACTCTAATATAGCAAATGCTACACGTAATAATAAAACTATGTTGTTAGATAAACAGTTTTCATCTGTAGCAAATATTTAATTCAGTTCCCACAAATATGCTTTTTCTTGTTAGACGTGACAGTGGTTTAGATGCATGAAGCTTGGACAATGATTTTCACCTTTCCTTTTGATTATGGCAACTTGTCCTGTTCAATTTTGACAAATAAGCAAATCAAAATACGACTTATTGACAATTATTAGTTTGTTATATATCTATACTGCAATTTAAATAATAATAATAATCCATAATGAGAGTTGATTCTTATAGTGTTATATCATTGTCAGTGTGTGTTAAGGAAGATTCCTGTACCTGTATCTGGTACTGAAGTACTCAACTCTCACAAATTTCCTTATATTTGTGACATAGAAAAGAAGTTTTTTCTAAAAAGATTTTGCTTGTCTTAACATTACAAACAATACTCAATTGATGATATGACGCACGGTTTATTACACAAATTATTAAAAATGAGGGTTCCCTTACCTGTTTAGAATGCTGTTACTTCCTTTTTTTGTAGTACACCTATTACAGTCATTCTATGACCGTTACAAAATTAATACAGTTTCTGTATATAATTCTATATATATAGTTGTAAATGTCTAGTAATAAAGAAATTTATTTTATTTGATTGGTGTAACGTTAAGAAACACACTCGTATTGTCAAAAGGAAGAAAGTTATTTTAAGGGAATTTAACCTTTGTTTAAACTATTTCTCAATGTTTGAAGGCGTAGTATCGCATCAATGTGGTGTATAAAGAGTCAAGATAGCGATACTTGTTTGTTAACGTGATAGCAAGCTACGCGGACATAATTATTGATTTACGAACAGAAGAACGTTAGGTCGCACGAAAAAACACGCTTGGTAGCTTACTAAATTAAAAGGGTTTCAGAGTTGAAACTACCCAAACTTACGTTGTAAGGATTTGTTAGGAAATGAATAGTAAGCACACCTAAATTTACTGAACGGATGATATTTCTAGTTGTTGGTACAAATCAAAATTCCACATCTGTTCGGACCGCTTATCGGAAAGATAGTTTGGCGTGAGCGTCCATCTTTTGTAAGTAATAAACTTTGTCCTTATGGTACTAATATTAAGTCTTTAGATATTAGCAGTTCTGTCTATATTTCGACAGAGCAAGAATTTATTGGTATTGTATAACAACCCTTTTTAGCAAAGGTAAAGAGGGATTATAATTAACAGGTGATTAATTGTATTATTGCAGGGTTCTTAGGTTGTCCTGAATTATTAGTTGTTAGCGCATTCGTGAGTTTTATGAATGTCTTTCTGCGTTTGGTTCTGGAATTGGTAGTGAAGTTGATGTAGAGGCTTAATACCTAGTTGGTACTGCTAACATTGGATATTGGATCGGCTGTTCTGGAATCCAATTCATCGGTACAGGTTCATGTCCGAGAGATGATCGTGAGTAGCCCTAGAAAATAGTTTACGTGTGGTGCGAAGTAGTAAAGTTATTTATTTATTTATTATATGTTGGAAATATACAGGTCTAAACCTAATTACATATTTCTAATTAGAATAAAATATTGGTTGGTCTTAAATTTTTCACTTGTTTGTTGTTGAGAACACCAGCCTGCGGGTGAGGAGAATATCCTCGATAGTGTTTAAAGCAACAATATAGTAAATTATACAGCTAATTTTTTTTTTCCTACTGATGATGACCACATAGTGGTCGAAATACGTATCTAGTAATTTAAATATTTTTTGTGGTTAAGGGTTTTTATTTAATTTTATTTAGGGGCTTTTGTCTTAAATTACTCAGTGTCATGATTACATTGCCACTGGTTCACATTATCTTCTATTATTTAGAATCTGCCTGGTTACATTATTTATAAATATCAAAGAGATTGTGCAAGTGTGTACGACACAAAGCTTTTATTAATTGGAAATCAAGAGTTGTTAAGATAATTACTGCGGGGAATTCTAACATAGATCACATAGTCTTCCTAATCGGGTTGGGTGTGATTGACTTTTTGCTTAAGTTGTTTCCTGGGGCGGAACCTAGCCCTGGCGCCCATATCTATTTACCTCTTATGTAGAACTCCTACGACTCTTATGTGCTCTTTGACTAGCCGCGGAACAGGAAGCAACAAATTAAACACTCCGAGTTCGAACCACTTCCATTGGTTCGAGCACAGCGTTGCTACAATTCACTCCTAGTACGCCTTCAGTGGGGCCTTATACTTTACCCCTCGTGTTTAGGGTGTGACAGGAATTTGACGTCCAACGTCTGGGGCTGATTTTCGGTAAAGTAAATTCAGATTTAAAAGTGTTAGCTCCGTTTGTCAAATATATTAGGGTTAGTATGAGATGGTTAGTTGGTCTTTACCCACATTAAATAATATCATATAATTATTTCATGGTATGAAGTTAGTATTAAAATTTTTTTATAGATAGGAGACACAGTGGTTACATATTTTATTTATTTTCTATTTATAGTAAAGTGTAAGAATAAAAGTATTCGTAAGTTATCTTAAAAGAGTTGTGAGAGAATAGGAAGGATAAATTTAAAATGGATCCTTATAGATTAACTAAAGACGAGCTAGAATACGAAATTTTAGTACGAGGCTGAGACGGCTAGTGAACTTAGGAAAAAATTGAAAGAGGAATTGTCCAAAGAGTTATTTGGCGAATTGAGAACGGCAAACAATTTTAGTCCAAAAATTAAAAACGAACTCATAATTTGTGAAAAGAAAACTTTAAAACTGGAATTAGAATTTAAAATCTTACAGTCTGGAGGAACACCTTTAGTTTTAAAACTTGAGACAAAATTAAAACATTTACTAGGTCGGTTAACAAGATTACGGCTAGGTGAAGGGGACAAGGAAATTTTTAGTGCAATAGACGCGTTATTGGAACGTTTAGGAACACTTGATAAAATCCTCGATGAATTCGACATCGAGATGGAAACGAAAAACGCTGAGACTTCTTCAGTAGCGGCAGGTGTAGGAAATGAAGCAGCAGGAGTTACAATAAATCCGGTTGTTGTATTGAAAGGGATACCTGTAGTTAAGTGGGGGGATAAAATTTTCCGGGGATTCTCAAGATATTAGTGTTAATGCTTTCCTTGAAAGAATTGAAGAATATCGTATTGCTCGAAATATTACCGAGGTTGAGTTAAATAATTCCATTATAGAATAACTTCAAGGCAAGGCACGTATATGGTACAGGTCGGTTCGTTCTTCGATTACTTCATGGGCGCATTTTGTCGGCGGTTTACACAAGGAATATTTGCCCTTTGATTATGAACGCAAGTTATTATATGAGATTAGAAATCGGAAACAATTACAACAAGAAAAGGTGGGGGACTATCTTTCTTGTATGATCAATCTTTTTGAGAGACTTTCTGTGGCATTACCCAAAGATGAAAAACTAGCAATTTTGCGTAGAAATATTTTGTCGTATTATATTCATGGGTTAGGTTTACAGTAATCCATGAACTTCCTGTACCTTTAATAATAGGTCTGAAATATTCGCAGAACAATGACGCTATATTGAACTTTAAAAACGGGACAATTACTTTTACAAATAACCACTGCAAGACATCAGTTGAACTAACTTCAAAACAATGTTTATTTGACGAGTATTTAGCACACACTAACTCCTTGACAAGTAATCTTACCTATAATTGTAAGCCAGAAAAGGTAAAATTATCAAATGATTTAATTATAACCCAAAATGAAGAACTTCCAATTGAAGTATCATGTAAAAACATACCTCATCAATTTTTCTTTTTACCAAATAATAAGCTGTTAACCGAAAGAACTTTATTCGTCACGAAAGGTCCATATCATAGCAACGAAGGTTGGAAAATAAACGTAGTTTCACATGTACACGAAAAATTAAAATTGATGCAAGATTCTACATTTGGAATAATAACTCCAAAGCTAGGCAACCATTCTTGACTACAATAATAACACGAAAATCAACCCCAAAATTTAATTTCAATGTGAACGAAACTCTTACCAATTGAAAAGTTAAAACTTAGAAATCTTTTGGACGAATTTAGTGATATTTTTAGCAATACATCTGAGACTTTAGGACACACATCATTAGTAACCCACACCATTGACACAAGCACAGCATCACCGGTACGAAGTAGACCCTACAGAGTTTCTCAAAAAGAAAGAGACATTATTCGAGACGAAATTTGTGAAATGCTTAAAAAAGGAATAATTAAAAAATTACATTCGAGTTGGTGTAGTCCAATTGTTTTAGGTAAAGAGAAGGATAATACTTATAGATTCTGTGTAGATTATAGAAAGCTTAACGCAGTGACCAAAAATTCTTCTTACCCATTACATGATATGTTCTTGTATCTCAAAAACGCTAAATATCTTTCTAGTTTATATTTACTGAGCGGGTATTACCAAGTAAGTTTAGATGAAGACAGCAAAGCAAAAACTGCCTTCATAGGACCTGACGGACTATATAAATTTCAGCGGTTACCGTTTGGCGTATGTAACGAAGCTTCAACCTTTTCGCATTTAGCCGACATTGTTTTTGAAAATCTCAAATGGCGCGAGTTATTAATCTACCTTGATGACGTATATATTTACAACGTTACATTTGACGAACATTTAGGACGTTTACGTAATGCGTTCTCTCGACTACGAAACGCCGGATTAACGCTAAAACCGTCTTAAATGTACATTCGCACAATCAGAAATATCCATGTTAGGTCATGAGGTATCAATTGCAGAACTAATCCCGGACAAAACCAAAATAAAAGTAATACAAGATTTTCCGCGCCCTACAACAGTCAAAAAACTCCAAAGTTTTTTAGGACTTGCGAATTACTATAGGAAATTTATTAAAGGTTTTTCACTGATAGCACATCCGTTGAATCAATTACCTAAAAAGAATTTAAAATTTGAGTGGAAAAATGACCACCAAAACGCTTTTGAAATCCTTAAAAACAAATTAATAGCAGCACCAGTCTTAGCTCACTATGACCCTAATGCCGAAAAGGAATTGCGTACTGATGCATCAAAGATCGGTTTAACACGAATTCTACTTCAAAGGCATAATAACCAACTACACCCCGTAACATATATTTCAAGAAGTCTCACAAAAGCTGAGGCTAACTACACTATCACAGAATTGAAAACATTAGCCATTATCTGGAGCTTAACGTACCTCCGCCCACTTATTTGGGGCATGCCAATTCATATTAAGACCGATCACAAAGCTATTTGTTCTCTAAAAACCATCAGTCACCCATCAGGACGTCTGACGCGCTGGTCACTGAAATTAGCAGAATTTGATTATACCATTCAACATGTCAATGGCAAGCGGCACATTCCGATGCCGATTGTCTATCAAGGAACCCAGCTTTAATGGCAACAGAAGAAGATGAAAATCAAACATTAGATATACCCACCTTTTTGCTCACTCCTAGCGATATCCAACGGGAACAAGTAAAAGACGTAAAGCTACGACGACTAATGGAAATTTTGAAAGACCCGCACAGCAGAACTATAGCTGAAAATAAATACGCGAAAAACTTTATCCTGAAAGACGAAGTTTTATACCGAAAAAACCCAAAACCCTTAGGTAATCCACAATTGTTAGTAATTCCAAACCCTCTTATTGGTGAAATTTTATATTCCCACCACAGTGACGTTATTTCAGGGCACATAGGCTTTATCAAAACTTTTTACAAAATTAAGAACCGTTACTAATGGGACTTAATGTTAAAAGACATTAGGAAATATGTCGCTGGCTGCGTAGATTGTCAAGCTAGGAAAGGGCACACTCATTTAAAACCGGCTGGAGAACTTCAAAGTATTTTGGTGTCTGAACCTTTTGATAGGATAGGGATCGATTTACTAGGGCCGTTCAGAAAATCAACTAAAGGCAACACCTTTATAGTAGTCTCTACGTGTTACGCATCAAGGTATGTAGAAGCTAAAGCAATTCCAAATGGGAAATCAGAACATATTGCTAATTTTCTTTTAAATCAACTAATTTTAAGGCACAGTTGTCTACGCATGATTTTAAGCGATAGAGGTAAAGTATTTCAATCTGAAATAGTAACACAACTTCTTAAATTAATGGAGGTACGGAGTCAATTTACTTCAAGTTACCATCCAGCTACAAATGGATTAACGGAACGATTCAACAAGACATTAGCCGATATGTTTGCAATGACAATTGACGCCGATCAAAAGAATTGGTGTCAATATGTGCAACACGTAGTATTTGCACATAACACGGCAATTCAAAGCACCACCAAATTCTCACCTTTTAATTTAGTTTATGCACGAGAAGCTATTTTACCTTCCGAATCAGCATTAAAACAAGACGTAACAACAGAACATGTTCAACAAATTCGCGAACGCGCGCTTTTTATACGTAATTTGGCTGTACAAAATATTCAAAAAAACCAAAACAAATCTAAGCTTCGTTAGGACGAAAAACATCGATCATTATCCTTCCAAATTGGCGACAAAGTTCGACTTTTTGTTCCACATAGATTTAAAGGTAAATCTGACAAATTATTGCTTAAATATTATGGTCCATACTCCATTGTAGATAAAAAAGGAGACGTAAATTATATCATTCAGCGAGGCACAAAACGTGAAGTAGTACACGTTTCTCGCTTATTATCTCACAATGACCCATAACTCGCCCCAGCTAATCAATTAGCCACAGAACAACACTCAGACTCAGAACACGCCGATCAGGAACAATCAAGCGCAAACTCAGATACAAAAGATTAATCACTTTGAACAGCAAATAACACTTGAACAACCAAATACTCCATTTTTTCTTTCCAAATTTTTCTAAGACAGCACTACCAGGGACATAATGGAAACTAATTTACGTGTTTGGGACACTATGCACATAGGAATCAATTAGTCTTGTCACAGAACACGAATTACTCATATTGTCTTCATTAAATTATTGGGCGTCTATCGGGCGCAGCGCGAAAGACTATTTCAATACTACCTAGACAAGAACAAAACAATTTTTAATTTTATTTGGCATAAAGCTTAAGCAAATTTAGACCATATAAATCCTAAGCATATTCTTATTCGGAAAAACATCCTCTCCCGAATCCATCAGACACCTTACTGACTCACTTTCCGTCTATCACGACCGCTCCGCCGATCAACTACACAACGGTAGCAGCCGAGATGGATGAAAAGTTTGTTACATCTACTTTTCACTTTTGACGACGAGGTTACAAAATGCAAAGCAGAACAAGCATAAAATAATAATAATCTTTTTTATAGTTACAAAATTTGGTATACAAAAGCTAATTTTTGTTCGTAATTCACAAGAAGCTTCACAACTTACCCAGTTTGTTTAATTATCCACTTACAATAGCTTAATATGCGTAATACTTTTCACAATTCGACATAATTCGCCACAATTTACTCACACGAACTGACCGTTTATACATGTTAACACACTAGCGAAATTACCACCAACATATTTTTCTTTTTCAATACATTAAATGGCACGCACAATTCACAATACGCATTAATTTTAATTTACAGACTAAAAACACTAACCTCACTCAGGCAAAAAAAAACACTACAGTAACATCCGTGATTAATTATAACATACCTCTATTTCCTGTACATCACAACTCTGCAACAATGTTTATATTTTCCTTCAATCTTAGCCACAATGTTACTCATCCAACAATTGTAACTATTTAAATATATAGTCTAGTCTTCTAAAATGTATCTTTCTAAAACAGCCTTATTTTCAATATTATTCTCTTCTTTACATACCTAACACCAATGAACACCTACGGAACACCCTCGCAACACTAAATTATTGTTTTTGCTCATATTCGACGCGAAACTGACTAATTTAACCACCTTGATAGCTTATGCTGTATTTATTTACAGTCATACATTACACATTTAAGCTTTAACCAAACACAATTACAAATTAATGTACCATGTAGCAAACATACAAAGTAGCACTTTTTTAACGGAAGTGGCAAACCCTCACAAAAACCAACTGCATCTCGATTCGGAATATAGATTATTATACTTCTTATACCACAATTTTCATTATTATTTAGGTTAGATTTAAAAAAAAACATCTAACATATTTTGAACGAAAAGAGGGCACGCATGGAAATATATTCCAATTGTTTTTAATGCAAAACTACCGCTGTAAAAAAGGAATCAATTAATTTCAGAGCTTACTAAAAAAATTTTTCTTACTTTCCCTACATTATTGAACAACCCGATCATATTTGATGTTTATCATTTACACACGTTATACTGATACACTCTTGTACCAGTTAATTCTATTTTAGGATAGCTCAACAGTACTTCTTTTTACTAACCTTCGCACCACCCTTATTCAGACAAATAGCGGTCAAGGTGTTGAACGATGTTTTTTGAAAACCATTGGCAACAGCGATCGTTTATGACGCTAGTTTACCATTACGGTACACGGTCCAATTAGACAACAATAACTTGCAAGACATACCAATCCATGATTATGATCACCTATGCAAGCCCGAAACGAGTCACATTTGCATAATGGATAAACATCTAACTAATCTCAGATCAATATTTGACAATGCACTCAAAATGCTATCACAAACAATTAACCCTAACTATAGGGTAAATGAAACAACAATGAAGATTCCCACAATACATACAAATGATGCAAGACCAAGTAGGATAAAGAGAGGACTTGATTTTATAGGAAATATTTTTCTTTTTGTTGTTCTATCGCAACGCAAAGGCAAATTGATACTTTAAAATATGATCAACGAGAACTACAGTCTTTCCTTACAAGGATTGATTCAGGTTTACGGAAGAATCTTAGAGAATTAAGTAGCACATCACAAGCATTCGAATCCTATCAGAAAGACATTTCCGACAATTTCTTAGAAGCTAGACAAAAAATTGATAAACTTGTTCAATTTGACAACAATTTACGAAATACAATTGACAAGACCGCATTCGATACGGACTTTTAAATAGAACGAGCAATGTATTTTACTTATACCACACTCATCAGACTAGTCTGTCTGGAACGACAAATGACTAACTTAGAATTGATTAACGCATGCAGGGACCATAAATTACTACTATCTATCATTACGCCAAAAATATTAAGACAAGATCTGCTGAACTTATCAGAAGAACTTTCAAAAAGCGATCATGAACTTGCAATTCCTCTAGATAAAATTTCACAGTACTACAAACTCCAAATTTCAGATTGTACATTTTCTGAAGGTTATCTTTACGTTCAAGTTCGGATTCCTATTATCAAGCTTCAACAACATTGGACATTATACGAATTGATTACCACGCCCTTTGCATGGAATTCTGACACTTGTTCCCTGGTACATGATACACTATATTTAGCTGTCGCTACTTCACTTGTCAATCCAGAACAGATACCTGTTTTAAAACCGATTTCAGGTTCATCACTAAATCATTGTCACCCCTACAGGGACAAGCTTTGCTTCATTCCGCGTTTCGCTTCAGACGAAACGCAAGGGCACCTCTGTGCCCATATAATATTTTTAAGAGGAACAGTTTTAGATCTAGTTCAGCATTGTACATTTCATTGTCGTTCGTCGACTACCTTAATTATTTTCGAAATTTTAGATGACGTTTTTATCATCACCCACCCCCAACGCGAAATGCACGTATGCTGTTCAGAACACTCAACACTATTAGACAAATCTATTTACGATCAACCTGGAGCAATTAAATTGACTATACCTTGCACTTGCTCTCTTTATCTGAATGAAAATGAAATAATTTCACCACGATCTCCATGTGGTACCGCTTCATCGGACACGATACGAATTTCCCATGTTTTACCTGCAATGTGGACAAACTTAAAGACCTTGGTCATACACTCCTCTAGTATAGAACCAACTTTTAATAATGTAACGGAATGTTTCAATCCAAATTGGACTTCGATAATACCACATTTGAATCTCAGTTCTTCCACGACATTTGCACTAATTGAAGAAAACTTAGAAGACCTTCTTCATAAAGGCTATGGAGACCTTCATGCACCTCTCAACGATAGCTTATATTTAATTTGGAACATTGTTCTTTCTATTCTTGTCTCATATTTAATTTTAAAAGGACACCCAAATCCACTAAGTTTAGCCCATTGGGCACGAGCAGAAACACTTCTAGATCAGAAATCATCACACGATGCGTTATACACATGCATTTTAATTTTTTTTTGCTCTTTATTGTGATCACCCTCTACACAGTTGGGTGCTCTTGCTACAAGTTATATCAAAAAACGAAAACTAAACACAAGAATTACTTAGAACCCTAGCATTGAGTTTGCTTCAGTAGGCACATTAACCAGCCTCCATGATGACAGGGACGAGATAGCACACGAAGAATCATCTGGAACAATTTCAACTCTTAAAAACAATATTACTGTAACCATATCCCAAGGACGAAACGCAACGTTGGAGACATTTTTAATTTGTATGTATTCTACACTTAAGGACTACAAAACAAAAAAAAAGGTAAGCACCTTAGTCCTGTTTTTACGCACTCCAATTAAACGCTTTTTAAAAGCCGTAGCTATATAAACCTTTTTCTATTCAATTTTTATTGCTGTACCGATATATAACATACGGACAGAACCTTACGTACTCTTAATACTTCTGGGATAGTAAATTTTCTTATCCGATTTTTGCAATTCTCCAGGGTAGTCCATCATTTTGTATTGTAGTATTGATTTTATAAGTTCATTTTGCAATAGTTATTTATTCCATATTACCTACGAAGACTTACAAAAATAAGAAACTGACATCGTTTCTACTCTGCAGCGGTGGATCTGCCACACCCCCTCAGAGTCGGAACAGTGAAACTTTATCGTCCAAGTCAAATATTTTATTGAGTACAGATAGGACATTTTTCATTTTATTTGTATATTTCCATTTTTTTTTACGTTGGCATTATTGTGTCTGAGAATTACCCTTTCTAACAGCTTAACTTCGAAATATTGATTTGCCAAATATTGTAACGAATGTTGCCTTTATTTTTTTTATTGTTTACGAATAGAATCATACTTCTAGGCATCATTCTGACAAACTACTTTCCCTGCAGTTATCAAGCATACTTTTATTACAATATTGACTATAATTTTAGAGTCATATGAGCCAAACCGGTCACAACTCCTCACTGTACCAATTTCATATTTTTCTTTTTCCTTTAACAATTTAACAATTAATAATTCTATTACTTAGCATCTACATTGTGCTCTACCATTTATCCCATGGAGCACAGGGAATATTACTTACCCCGGGACTTTATCTGCAACGATTACCTAACATTAGTTTTTACCACTCATCCCGACAGATTTTATTTGAATTTCGACAACCAACACTTCCATTTGTTAATCACATTTGTAAAGACTATATGTTCAGAGTTCATTCTGATCTTTGTAAGAAGTTTGCAAACTTTTCCACTTACTTAGATTTAATTGAAGCTCCCATTGCAGAGCACATATTAGCCACTGACCAATTACTTTCGGACGACGGTGTGATCCATGACTTCCAATATGTCACGCGTCAACATGTGCATCGACTATTTTCTACTTCTCACGAAGTCGAGCTGCTCGCATGTCGCATTTTTTTACTTAGGCAGATTTCCGTAACAGAAATTTTTTATCCACTACCACTGCCAACAACAAATATATCAAAAGCCATATGCAACGTCCCCTCACTTTTGATATCGCTTTTAGCAGAGTGGTTATCTTTCTACGAATGAATGCTTTCGCTGACCGAAATGTGTCAACGAAAAACTCTACACTTAGATATTATACTAATGCAAACTTTGGAATTAGCTTTAAGTAAACTTAAACCTACAATTGTATCGAATAATTTTGTTTTTTCTTTAGTTTATACATCACTTTATTACTCTTTACCATTGTTGGAATGCACAATGTCAAAGCACGTCACCCTCATTGGAATACATGTTCCACTGTTGCGGAACAACTTCGATGGATTGATTTTGAACAAACTTATCAACCCACCGTTTGCTTGAAAACAATTAACCTGCACGGCTGCAATACCAATTGTCGATGTAGCTTATAGCCAACACACATCAAACCAACGGACTATATTAACACCACATTGTGATCCATTTAAGGAACGATTGTGTTTCTTGAACCAATTGTATGACAACAATGTTATAACTGTCTTGTACGAGACGACTTTTAGAAAAAAGCACAGGCGCTCAACTAACGACGGTCTGTCCTTTCAAGTGCCGAGAAACCGGAACAGCAACAGAGTTACTGACACAAGTGGATGCTAACCATTACATACTAACCCATCCACATATCAACACAGCAATTCAATGTAATTCTACAGTTTATCATATGCCAACCTACACACACATTTGAGCAGTATGGATCCAATTGCCTTGTGGTTGTGTCATCAATGGTCATCAGATACAAATTCTTGCAGACGAAGCGTCTTGTCTCACTCACTTGGATCCAACTATCACAACCTTATTACCGGTTCAATGGTCAAAGTTTCCGAGTATATCCTTACCACGGTTTGGGGATCCACCTTTAAAATTTGACAACTTGGAAGACTGTCTCAACCATAACTGGCTAAAAACTCACAACATACCAAGCCGTAATCTCTTACCCTACTATTCCTTTGCCTTCACCTTTACCCTTGTCCTAGTAAATTTTGGCATTCTTCTGTTTCTGTTCCGTCGCCTACACACTCTGTTAGCATTGTCTAAAATGTCAAACATCAACACTTCCAGTCGGAAAACATTTCTCCAACCTCATTCTGGATTCGCTTCCTTCCTACCATCACCACTAATGGAACATTCACCACATATGGTGGAAGATGGAGACCAAGTGGGCTACATCATGCCCACATTATAACTCGAACCAACCTACGAAATTGTATAGCAAGTTGAACTCACCTCTCCTACGACATCCAAATCTGTGTCACCTACACCACTACAATCCAGCAACAGTCGCCCACCACGTTGATCAAGGTCACCACCTCGGCTCTACATTCGCCGTTAAGTCCTACAACAGAACATTGCTAACCCAAGGTATGATATTTTTTTTTCGTGCATTTACAATATTGAACTTCTTCATCGAACTTTTTAGTGCTAATTTCAAGTGCTTATTTTTACAGACTTGTTTTTTTTTGAGTGCATTAAAACTTTTAACTTTTACCTTCCATGAACTTTTGTGCGCATTCCATCAATACAATATAGAACTTCTATTTTATTAAACTAAGATTTTATTCAATTTAATCAATTTTCTCTAACATAATTTTGTCCATATTAAGAATTTCTTTGATTTAAGTATTTTTTTTTATCCAAAAACTTGATTACCGTATTGCTTTAGTTTTAAGTACATGTTTAATCGAATTAATTTTATTTTTTTTTTCTTACTTATATTAGAGTCTTTACAACCAATTGATTACCTCCCATGCTCTGTACAACCATCTTAATTTTTACAGGATTCTAATTATACTTACTTATAGTCATTACTAACTCATCTTGGTATTTGTATTTTTATTTTAACTTGTTACTAGAACTTTTTTTTGTTAATACTATTACTTACTTGTATTCAATTTTTATATTTCATGTTTTCTTATATATTAGTTAACTTGTACATTATAGTTGGACTTACATACACTGGAGTTCTCTCTATTTTTCTTACTCCATTTCAAACCCTTTTTCTTGTTTCAAATGTGGAGCCCACATTTTTTAACCCCATAGGTTATATCATGAATACAATAATTTGCATTTTTACATTTGTATACTTTAATTCCAAGAACAGTTTATTTTAGCTAATCTGCTTTGTTCATTACTTTGTAATAAATTAATTTATTAACCCAGAAACCTCAGCATCCTATTCGGTGCATTTTAGTGACTCTTTTCCGTTGTTACTTTGTAACTGCCACACTCATAAGGAAACCTCAATCTCCTGTTTTGCACACATTTACTTTATCAAGTATCCGTTGATCCAAGAAAACCTTAGATAACGTTACGGTTTGGCGTTTCCCGAGGTCCACCGCATCACAAGGACTTCCTGAGTTACAGTTTTGGGATTCCATCTTTACCCTCGAATGACCGCCCAGACGACTATATATTGGAGAGCCAACCTTCAGGCCAAGTAGTAGTAGTCCGAAGTACCTAGTAGTAGAGACCAGTCAGTAAGAGGTCACTCCTGTTCAAGCTCGAATTCGTCAACCTCAGTATTCCAGAATTACAGTATGCAGTTACATCAAGTACGTCCTATCTTGTCACTACACACCTCCAACGAATCATGTAAGTCAAATCTAGCTTACTAACCTAGTTTAATAATATGCTTTTAATGCAATTCTGCTGCTGAACTTAATATCTTAGAATAAAGTGATTATGTACTGAATATTTTATGCTTAACGCCGATTCAGTAGTGTGTCTAAGAACCCGTATGGGTAGCATTATTGCTCGATCCCCAGGTTCTAAGGAACCTGAGTTAAATACTGCCTAACACTCTACCTCAACTACGCCCCAACATTCGTAACGAAGTGTATAAAAGTGTATTTAACAATATTATTCAAAAATATGTGGTACACCAAATCCAGAGTCTCTTAGACGTACTGAACTTCGTAAGCAGATTGCAACAGCAAGTGCTTTATACAATTTGTCAGATCCCATGGTGAAAGATATGGCTAATCATTTAGGACATCCTATTGATATCCATAAAAGAATTTATTGACAATCTACTACTAGAGAGATGCCTGTAGTGGTTGAAATTTTGCTAATAGCTTTAGGCGTGGACAGCATAAATGATTCTAAAGATACTGGTAACATTAAATGTAATAATGTGGATCACGTAGAGGAACCTGAAACTTCTATCTCTTCACCCAGTTCAGATGAAAATGACATTTCCTTAGGAAATTCTCGCAATAAGTTTAATAAATCGTCCTCTACAGAAAAATGACGCCGTTCTGGTTAGTCTTCTGTTATTATATAAATACTTGAACGCAATAAATTGATGACAGTTTTAATATAGAAAACAACAATTCTATTTCTATTGGCATTGTTGTTTAACCATGTATAGTTAATAATTAGTACTCATTCCTTCTGAAATCTGTCATTATTGTGTTAAACTATTATTAGATTGCTACAAAACTTTCTTTACTTGATGACATGTTTCAAAAGGCAGAAAATAAGGAATTTGTTAAAATATGGATTTGTTTTAAACTGTTCAATTAGTTTACAACTCATTTTGTTTGTCCATTTAAACAAGTTCTATTATACAACATTTTTCATATAGTTTGTCTTATACATGCATTATTTTACCTACTATAGATGGTGCTGTTACTACCAAAAGGGTTTCCTGGACTACCCCTGAAAGGAAAGCAATTGAACAGGAGTTCGAGGAACATATCGAGTGTAGAACACTACCCTCATATGCAGAATGTCAACAAATTAAGGAGCAAAACCCTTGTTTGTCAAAGAGAACACCGCAGATTAAGGCTTTTATTGCCCATCAAACTAAAAAGAAAAATGCTTGTCCGGGTAATTCTAAAAAGTGTTACCATCCTTGTTTGGTTGTGTTAATTGGTTTTCTTTTCATTACCATGTACTATCTATTTGATATAATTAATTTCATTGAACTTAATTTTGAGCATCAACTGAAAACAGTAAGTCCTTCCTATAAACTATCTAGACAACTATCATTCGATGGGTTTAGTTTTTGTGATGCTTATGAAATTTGTGATTTTGTAGCTTTATAAAATTCTGTTCCAAAATAAATGTTCTTCATTTATATGTAAAATAACCACCTTAAATGCTACATGCCTTTTTTTCAGTATTGCTCATTTTATACAACATTCCACAAGTAATTGATTTGTGGTATTATTATTAACACGTGTTCGGTTTTAGCTGAAAGAATGACATGGACGACGCCGGAAAAGGAGGTCATGCATAAAGAATTTAGAAAATTTCTATCATCTGGTACACTTCCAAGTTTACCGTACTGCACCAAAGTAATTTCTTCTAATCCAGTTCCAGCAGGAAGGACTTCCGTAGTTTTAAAATCATACTTAAGCAATGTAATTGAAAAGAAAAAAGCACTTGACAGTTGCAAAAATGTTGTAACTTGCAAAAGTGACTGAAAAGTTTTGCCTAAATTGAAGCACTCATAAAATTCTTAATGTTTAACGTAGGCCACGTTAGGGGTATTATCCCTGTTATTCTTTACACGTTTACTTTATTATTTAAAATATTGTCAACCTGTATACTCAATATATATTTTACCTATTTCCAAATTGTGCATTTACTTGGAAGATAACTCACATTACTTACTATTAAATTCGGAAAGATATGAGTATCTTATATACAATTTAGCAGTATGGATATTGTTAATTGATATTTTAGTAACAGGAAGTACTTCACTTCTAATACAAAATAGAATCAGTTTTCTAACTTAAGTTCTTCATTATAAATTGTAGGGAATAATAGAAGTTTATTTATATTGAATAATCTTTACAACTCTAATATAGCAAATGCTACACGTAATAATAAAACTATGTTGTTAGATAAACAGTTTTCATCTGTAGCAAATATTTAATTCAGTTCCCACAAATATGCTTTTTCTTGTTAGACGTGACAGTGGTTTAGATGCATGAAGCTTGGACAATGATTTTCACCTTTCCTTTTGATTATGGCAACTTGTCCTGTTCAATTTTGACAAATAAGCAAATCAAAATACGACTTATTGACAATTATTAGTTTGTTATATATCTATACTGCAATTTAAATAATAATAATAATACATAATGAGAGTTGATTCTTATAGTGTTATATCATTGTCAGTGTGTGTTAAGGAAGATTCCTGTACCTGTATCTGGTACTGAAGTACTCAACTCTCACAAATTTCCTTATATTTGTGACATAGAAAAGAAGTTTTTTCTAAAAAGATTTTGCTTTTCTTAACATTACAAACAATACTCAATTGATGATATAACGCACGGTTTATAACACAAATTATTAAAAATGAGGGTCCCTTACCTGTTTAGAATGCTTTTACTTCCTTTTTTTGTAGTACACCTGTTACAGTCATTCTATGACCGTTACAAAATTAATACAGTTTCTGTATATAATTCTATATATATAGTTGTAAATGTCTAGTAATAAAGAAATTTATTTTATTTGATTGGTGTAACGTTAAGAAACACACTCGTATTGTCAAAAGGAAGAAAGTTATTTTAAGGGAATTTAACTTTTGTTTAAACTATTTCTCAATGTTTGAAGGCGTAGTATCGCATCAATGTGGTGTATAAAGAGTCAAGATAGCGATACTTGTTTGTTAACGTGATAGCAAGCTACGCGGACATAATTATTGATTTACGAACAGAAGAACGTTAGGTCGCACGAAAAAACACGCTTGGTAGCTTACTAAATTAAAAGGGTTTCAGAGTTGAAACTACCCAAACTTACGTTGTAAGGATTTGTTAGGAAATGAATAGTAAGCACACCTAAATTTACTGAACAGATGATATTTCTAGTTGTTGGTACAAATCAAAATTCCACATCTGTTCGGACCGCTTATCGGAAAGATAGTTTGGCGTGAGCGTCCATCTTTTGTAAGTAATAAACTTTGTCCTTATGGTACTAATATTAAGTCTTTAGATATTAGCAGTTCTGTCTATATTTCGACAGAGCAAGAATTTATTGGTATTGTATAACAACCCTTTTTAGCAAAGGTAAAGAGGGATTATAATTAACAGGTGATTAATTGTATTATTGCAGGGTTCTTAGGTTGTCCTGAATTATTAGTTGTTAGCGCATTCGTGAGTTTTATGAATGTCTTTCTGCGTTTGGTTCTGGAATTGGTAGTGAAGTTGATGTAGAGGCTTAATACCTAGTTGGTACTGCTAACATTGGATATTGGATCGGCTGTTCTGGAATCCAATTCATCGGTACAGGTTCATGTCCGAGAGATGATCGTGAGTAGCCCTAGAAAATAGTTTACGTGTGGTGCGAAGTAGTAAAGTTATTTATTTATTTATTATATGTTGGAAATATACAGGTCTAAACCTAATTACATATTTCTAATTAGAATAAAATATTGGTTGGTCTTAAATTTTTCACTTGTTTGTTGTTGAGAACACCAGCCTGCGGGTGAGGAGAATATCCTCGATAGTGTTTAAAGCAACAATATAGTAAATTATACAGCTAATTTTTTTTTTCCTACTGATGATGACCACATAGTGGTCGAAATACGTATCTAGTAATTTAAATATTTTTTGTGGTTAAGGGTTTTTATTTAATTTTATTTAGGGGCTTTTGTCTTAAATTACTCAGTGTCATGATTACATTGCCACTGGTTCACATTATCTTCTATTATTTAGAATCTGCCTGGTTACATTATTTATAAATATCAAAGAGATTGTGCAAGTGTGTACGACACAAAGCTTTTATTAATTGGAAATCAAGAGTTGTTAAGATAATTACTGCGGGGAATTCTAACATAGATCACATAGTCTTCCTAATCGGGTTGGGTGTGATTGACTTTTTGCTTAAGTTGTTTCCTGGGGCGGAACCTAGCCCTGGCGCCCATATCTATTTACCTCTTATGTAGAACTCCTACGACTCTTATGTGCTCTTTGACTAGCCGCGGAACAGGAAGCAACAAATTAAACACTCCGAGTTCGAACCACTTCCATTGGTTCGAGCACAGCGTTGCTACAATTCACTCCTAGTACGCCTTCAGTGGGGCCTTATACTTTACCCCTCGTGTTTAGGGTGTGACAGGAATTTGACGTCCAACGTCTGGGGCTGATTTTCGGTAAAGTAAATTCAGATTTAAAAGTGTTAGCTCCGTTTGTCAAATATATTAGGGTTAGTATGAGATGGTTAGTTGGTCTTTACCCACATTAAATAATATCATATAATTATTTCATGGTATGAAGTTAGTATTAAAATTTTTTTATAGATAGGAGACACAGTGGTTACATATTTTATTTATTTTCTATTTATAGTAAAGTGTAAGAATAAAAGTATTCGTAAGTTATCTTAAAAGAGTTGTGAGAGAATAGGAAGGATAAATTTAAAATGGATCCTTATAGATTAACTAAAGACGAGCTAGAATACGAAATTTTAGTACGAGGCTGAGACGGCTAGTGAACTTAGGAAAAAATTGAAAGAGGAATTGTCCAAAGAGTTATTTGGCGAATTGAGAACGGCAAACAATTTTAGTCCAAAAATTAAAAACGAACTCATAATTTGTGAAAAGAAAACTTTAAAACTGGAATTAGAATTTAAAATCTTACAGTCTGGAGGAACACCTTTAGTTTTAAAACTTGAGACAAAATTAAAACATTTACTAGGTCGGTTAACAAGATTACGGCTAGGTGAAGGGGACAAGGACATTTTTAGTGCAATAGACGCGTTATTGGAACGTTTAGGAACACTTGATAAAATCCTCGATGAATTCGACATCGAGATGGAAACGAAAAACGCTGAGACTTCTTCAGTAGCGGCAGGTGTAGGAAATGAAGTAGCAGGAGTTACAATAAATCCGGTTGTTGTATTGAAAGGGATACCTGTAGTTAAGTGGGGGGATAAAATTTTCCGGGGATTCTCAAGATATTAGTGTTAATGCTTTCCTTGAAAGAATTGAAGAATATCGTATTGCTCGAAATATTACCGAGGTTGAGTTAAATAATTCCATTATAGAATTACTTCAAGGCAAGGCACGTATATGGTACAGGTCGGTTCGTTCTTCGATTACTTCATGGGCGCATTTTGTCGGCGGTTTACACAAGGAATATTTGCCCTTTGATTATGAACGCAAGTTATTATATGAGATTAGAAATCGGAAACAATTACAACAAGAAAAGGTGGGGGACTATCTTTCTTGTATGATCAATCTTTTTGAGAGACTTTCTGTGGCATTACCCAAAGATGAAAAACTAGCAATTTTGCGTAGAAATATTTTGTCGTATTATATTCATGGGTTAGGTTTACACGATTTTTCGACGGTAGAAGAATTACGTCTTTTGTGCAAGAAGTTAGAAATAAATAAACAGCTAGCTACTGAGTTTCGTCAATCGAAGGTTAATCTAATTTCTCCCTTAGAGCCCGAGTTATCAGGTACATCACCATGCAGAAATAAAAGTAGACAGGTTTCATCGGCTGTTGTAAAAAACCCCATTAACCTGGACATACAGTGTTGGAATTGTCGAAGGGTAGGGCATTCTTTTAAACGTTGTTCTCGCCCTAGGGAGAGGACGTTTTGTTTTGGTTGCGGACAAGAAGGTGTAACGAAATATACATGTAGTAGGTGATCGGGAAACGAGTATTCAGGTCGTCGAGAGGCTGGTCGTCTATCTCACAAACACAAATTCGGCAACAAAATTAGATAGTTTTTGGAAATCACGATTAGACTTAGTCCGGGTGGAATTTTAAAAAGCGAAGCTTAATGAGATGTTTGTAAGAGTAGGCGGAGATCATCGCCCATTCGTATCTGTGGGTGTATATGATATTAAAATGGTAGGATTGGTTGATACCGGAGCTAGTCAAACTGTAATAGGGAAATCGGGGTGGAGTAAACTAAAAGAAATTGGTGTTAGTTTAGAACAAGACAATTCGTTAGTTCGAGTGGCAGATGGAAAGACATGTAATGTTTTAGGAAGCGTTCAATTACCGATCAATTTGGGGGGTAATGTTAAAGTGGTAAAGACTTTGGTTATCTGCGATGTTGTCGAAGACATTATTTTGGGGATCGATTTTCTATATCAGATGGATATCGTACCGTTTGTGAAGGACAACAAGTGGGAATTTCGAAAGAATATCGAACTGAACGAAATTTCTGTGAGAGACTCATTAAACGATTCGCAGAAAACAGAGCTAGATGAGCTTGTAACATTTTTCTTTAAGGAAATAAGTCAATCTTTAGGATGTGCTAAAAATGTACACCACGTTATAGATACAGGTGATCATTTGCCAATCAAACAACGGTACTATCCAGTATCACCGTATGTACAAAATATTATTAACGAAGAGGTTGATAAAATGTTAACATTAGGTATAATCGAAAAATCCAAATCACCTTGGAGCTCTCCTATTGTAATGGTCAAAAAACTCAATAATGAGTTCCGTTTCTGTATAGACTTTCGGAAGGTAAATCAAGTAACTAAGAGAGACGCTTACCCCATTCCATATATTTCTAGTATCTTAGATCGTCTGAGGGATGGAAAATATTTATCGACCATTGATCTTAAATCAGCGTACCATCAGATTCCACTGGAAGCGAGTAGTAAAGAGGGGACGGCTTTTGTCGTGCCAGGCAAAGGGTTATATCAGTTTACAGGATTACCTTATGGCTTACATTACGCACCCGCAACTTTCCAGCGGTTGGTAGACAATACCTTAGGGCCAGAGTTGGAAAGATATGTTTCAATTTATTTGGACGACATTCTTATCGCTATGCCCGATTATTCTACACATTTGAGAGTTTTAAGAGAGGTGTTTCAACGATTAGCGGCAGCAGAACTTACGGTGAATGACGAAAAATGCGAGTTTGTTAAAAGTAGTCCTAAATATTGGGGCTTTGTCGTGGACGCAGATGAGTTAAGACCAGACCCTGCAAAAATCAAATCAATGGTGGATTACCCAAACCTAAATGTGCTAAGGACGTACGCCGGTTTGTAGGTCTTATTTCATGGTATAGAAGGTTTGTTAAAGATTTTTCATGCCGGGTGGCCCCGTTAAATCGCTTAACGAGGAAAACTGATAAATTTGTTTGGGATAAAGAGGTTAATAAGGCATTCTTATATATTAAACAATGTATTATATCATCACCAATATTATCCTGTTCCGATGTTTTTAATCTTCTTTCAAAGATGGATTTGCACTATTCTCAAAAGCAATACTTTGAACATCCTTTTCAAACCAAGAGCGAAATTTTTAAGATCTATAAAAAAAATGCATTGAAGAGGGCAAGCAAAGTGTTTCAGTTACCACCTTCAATAGAGTCTTTCAAGATTTAAATTTGGCGGTACATTAGCCGAAGAAAGATAAGTGCGACACCTGTCTTGAGTACAAGGCCAACCAGCTTTCCGAAAAAGATTACGAAACTCACATAAAAAAGAAGAAATTGACCCAAGAAAACAAGGTAAAAGATAAAAAGGAGGCAATTAAAGAAAATCAATATACCTTCACCATGAATGTACAATCAGTGAAATTATGTCCAATGATAGCAGCTAGCAAAATTTATTACAAAACAAGGCTACAAGTTCATATCTTTACTATTTTTAACTTGGCCACACATCGGTGTACAAAATATGTTTGGAACAAAACTGAAGGAGATTTACAAGCATATATATTTGCATCATGTATTTTACACCACCGTGAAAAGCATTGCGTGGGAAATAAGAAAAGTATTATTATTTATTCTGACGGTTGTGGCTATCAAAATCGCAACACAACATTAGCCAATGCTCTAAGCTTTTTTTCAACAAAATATGACGTTTGTATAGAGCAAAAATATCTTGAGAAGGGGCACACCCAAATGGAGTGTGACTCTACTCATGCCCTTATCGAGCGGAAACTAAAACGTTGGGAGATCACTCTTCCATATCAATATGTAGAAATTATACGCGAGGCTCGAAAGAATCCCTTTCCCTTTGATGTGGAGTACCTTACCTTAGATTTTTTTCAAACAATATGATAACAAACCTTTAAGATATGACTCAATTAGACCAGGAAAAACTAGGAGCAGTACTCCCGTTGTCGATTTGCGCTGTTTAAAATACACACCAGATGGCGCAATTCAATGTAAAATAAATTATGAAGACAATTACAAAATTTTGCCTCAAAGACCTAAATTACCACCATTACAAAAAACACTTCTTTTAAACCATTATTTTCTAAACGACTTCCAATTAAGGATAGCAAATATAAACATTTACAAGAATTGAAAACTGTGATGAAATACCCGGAAGTTCATAATTTTTACGATAGTTTACCAATAGAGACTGAAACTAAAATTAATAAGAAAAATGCGTAATAATTTTATTATTTATATTATAATATTTTTGCTAATGTTGTTTAATTTGTGTTTATATTAAGAGTTACGCTTATTTCAATAATTAAAAACAATGCATTATCTAAAATGTATTTGTATTCAAGTTTTTAAATAAAAATAATATAAATTATTTGTTTATTTATTAATGATCTTTATTATGATTATTGAGTTTTTATTTTATTTTAAAAAATCAATGGCTTTTATAGCATACAGTTATTTAAATCTTAATTTCAAGTTTCAAAAGGACGTAACCCGTTTGCCTTTATACGACTGAATAAAAGTTAAAAAAGCGTAACCCACAGATCTTGAGTTATAAAAGGGCATAACCCAAGGAATCGACATTCTAAAACGTCATATCCCACTTTTTAAATTCAAAGCATTTAATAATAATAAAAAATGTTTAAATACAAGATTTCCCATAACATTCAGTAGTTATATCTATCTAACCAGACATCTTTTAAGTATTTTATTAAACACTACGAAGTTTTTTGTGTCTCCTGTAAAATTTGCCTCACAGGGGGATACGATCTATTAGAACTTAGCCATCGACATGTCACTTATAGGGTAATAATAATATTTATTTAAAGTAGGTAATCCCAATATTACAGTACATGTGAAAAGAAAATAAAAAGAATATGCTTTATTAATTTAAGTAGATATAAATACAAATAGATTTAGTGTTACGTAGAAGTAACTCAAGACCAAAAAGAAAAATTAAGGGTCACAAAAAGCATGCTTGTTAGCACGCCTTTGAACAGGATAATAATTTAGTGACCTCTATTGGACAGAAACGTCAACAACTATAGTCCACCAAAGGAAAGTAAGCCTGTAACTCACTTAAAAGGATGTTCATTCTTTCTTACAAAAGTCGTGCAGAAGATGTTGTTTTATCCGTATTGATACAATTGACTTTTGAAAACTTCCGCACTAGCTCTGAACTCTATCTTCAGCGGTTTAGAGAGACTATCAGGGAGGTCGTTAATTAAATACGGATGGGTAGGGCGTCACTGTACTTAGATAATGTGTAAAACAAGAAATATCGCTAAGAAAAATACAGGAACCTCAACGAGTATATTCTGTTTTCGAATTACAAGATTTTGTATTTTTAGATGGTACTTCTTTTATCCTGAAATAAAATAAAATACATAAAATAATATTAGAGACAGCAATTTGCGCCTCAAAATAAAATCAAATAAATCCGACAGGTTTTATACATCTATGATTTCTTTTTTTGCGTTATAGTGCATGGACACTCTACTTATTAAATTTTATGCACATCTGGTAATACTTTGGCTTAAGAGCTTCCATGAATGTAATTAACCTTGTTTAAATTAATAAAGAAATTAAAACGACTAAGTAAGTATGTATATATATATATATATATATATATATATATATATATATATATACATATATTAACTGAAAATTATTTCTGAATTATTTTGACAGATAATTATTGTTAGTTTGTAAATATTCAATTAATTTTTATATCTATTGTTAACCTTGGGCAATTTAAATAAAATAGTAAAAGCCTCTAAAGCAGTTAGGCATTATAAATGTCATTAACATATTAAGGGATTTTTTAATGTCACCTTTTCAGTACTGAGAAAATGATTCACATATAATAAAAATAGGTTGGTAATAAAATCGTTCAAATTAGTAAAGTTAACTTCATAAATAGTTATCGTGCATAAACAAGTGTATGATCGTATTATTTGTAATTCAAATTCATAAAACTTTTGTTACATAGACAATTTTATAAATAATAAATTTTGATAAAAAGGAACGTTTGAAAATTTAAATTTATAATTAAACATTATCACAAAGATTTTAAGCTCCATGTGTTCAAACTACCAAGATTAGATTTATACATAACGTTGTACGTCAAACAGATGATTGCTGCACAGATGGATATCACTTACCACATTTACCTCAGGTTTGACGGTTGGCACCATTTAACAAACAAGTTCAAACCACACGTGGACTTCCAGCATTCGACAAACACGTAAAAAAACAGTTGCCTCATCGTTATAACAAAGCCTCTTAAAATCTACTTCCTACAATCAATGGTCAGCTCTAACCATTGCTTCTCAATTATAACAAAATTTCCATGTTGAAATTTAAGGATCGCATATATCTTAGACGCAGTAAAAATTTAACAACCTAACTCGTACATTTTTGCTTCAGTAATTAAACGTTATATCTTCTATATTTTAGTGTTGCTTTAATTTACATTTATACATCTGTTCTTTCGTGAGTTAGTTTTAGTGTTACTTTTGCACATCAATTCTTTGTACATTAATTTTAGTGTTATTTTTGCACATAAGTTCTTTGTACGTTAATTTTAGTGTTGCGCTAAGGAAAACCAAATACAATTAGTTTAAATTATTTAAATATAGAAAATACAAACCATGGTGAGTTTCAAACAATTGGATCGATGCATTTATGGGAACTGAATTGCGACTCGCAAGTGAGCCTTAGATATAAACTTTACCATCTTGACGTTGCAGGTATCAAAAACCGACTGGTCGGCTCGTAGGCAACAGCCTTAACAAGCGGATGCGCGCAAACACGCTATCGATATCACCTTGGAGATACGTTGTAGAAGTTTTACAATACAGACTGGACATTTATAACTATGCGCTTTATTTACTATATGATTAAAATTAAAGAAGAACAAATAATTAGGGTGTTCCGAAATTATGATACTTTGCTTTTAATTCTGTATTAATTGTTGAAGTATGATTTATATTAAACTATAAAAGCAAATCCAAAAATTTATTAACACAATACATAATTGTTAAGCGTTAATTTAGCAGAGGAAAAACGAACTGCTACAAGCCGCCACAGTACAATAATAACCCGAGCTATGTTCAAAGTAATTACTTAAATTGTATGCGAGTGGACGACAACTTTATAATTTTTGACCGCAATAAAATGCGGCATTATAATGTCACGTAAAGAAGTTTTAGGCGAGAGTTTAGAATTGGCACCAGAGACAACTAAATATAGGAGCCGATTTGTTCAATTGGAACATAATACGCAGTGGCGTTGTCGTTTTTCGACATTTGAGAAGTGAAATTTGACGTAAAACGCAAACACTTCAGTTCAGTCAGATGCCAGCATTTTTTATGTTTGGTGGATGCCCTATATTTACCAGCAAGTTGATTGAAAATTTTTGTGTTTACGATAGCATTAGTGTTAAGATCTGTGTGACTTTGTTCTACTCGTTGTTTACAAAATTGTTATTTTTTTGAATTTATATTTTTTGCTGTTAACAATTAATATTAGTCGTATTATGCGTATATAGTAAGTGTTTTTTGTGTTTAATAAAATGTCGGGCTATATTAAAAAGTGTTGTGTTCTCAACCGTAATTACTGTGATATTTATATTGTCTTCTTTACTTTGTTATTGGGGTTTTTCCTCAACATACGTTTTTCTCCTGGTAGTGTGGGAGATGTGAGGTTATGTTTTGTGACCACGTTGATGATTCCTTTTTTTTGATACAATAAATGTTTTGTAATTCTTTAATTTCAATACCTGATTATGTATACTAGCACATGGTTATGGGCCCAGACTCGTTTATTTAATGCAGGAAAGTGAAATTAAAGAAAAAGAAATCGCGATCGCGCGTGTAAGATAAAATTTTTTTTTGATGCCGTATTATGTTGCAGAAATACTGTGTGCAGTTATATTAACAGCGGTATTGGAATACTTTACGGTTCGTTTTAACAACAGTATTGTATGAAAATTGTATGTGGTATTGCATCGCCGATTGATTGAAAATGTCTTCTGAAAACTATGATATTAAAGGTGCACTTGATTTTGAAAAGTTGCGAGGGGCATCAAACTATAGAGAATGGCGGATAGACGTGAAAATGCTTTTGAGGTGTAATAGCTTATTTGGCTTTATTACAAACGTCGAAATTGAAAAAGAAATTTTAGCCACCGATAGTACTAATAAAGATAAGAATGACTTTAATAGACGGCGAGACAAAGCCTTGTCAATGATTTATTTGTCATTGGGTCCGCAAGTTAAGCCAATTGTCAATGGAATAATCGAACCTAGAAAAGTATGGTCTACACTAGAAACAAACTTTGAACCTTCATCGAAGGCGATGATAAGTCGTTTATTAACAGATTTCTTTTTGGCAGTCATGCTAGAAGACGAGTCAATTTCAATATACTTAGCTCGATTATGCGATCTCCAGCGCCGTTTGGCAAATGTAAAATGTGAGGTTAAAGATTTGTACTTAGCATATAAAATGATAAGTGGTTTGCCTGAACGGTACAAAATAATTGTGCAACAACTGTATCAACTTCCAGATGAGAAGTTTACTTCTGACGCGGTGGCAACGGCGTTACTAGCAGAAGAAGGGAGATTGCAGAATTCTCTTCCAAAACTGGCACATGGTCCCGTATCTAGTGCTTTCTCAACAGGCATAAAAAAGGTTGATGTAAAAGTAAAGAAGAAATCTACCATTAGATGTTACAAGTGTAAGGAATTAGGTCACATTTCCAGAGATTGTACCATAGTAAATAAAAGTACTAATAACAGTCGTAAACCACAATATAATAATAACAATAAAGGTGCATATGTATCGTTAAGTTCTAATGAATTATATTCTGATATTGGTAGTGCTTGGTTGTTAGAATTGAATAACACCGAACATAATGAATTTAAGTATGAATTTGTTTTCGATACTGGGGCTACTCGCCATTTTTGTAAGGATAGGGATTTATTTTATGATTTTACTGAGATAAATAAAATTGTTATCCAGGGTAAAGGAGTTCTTGTTGCTAAAGGTGTAGGAAAGATCTATGTAGATTTTATAAATAGTAATGGAACTAAGGTAAATGTTAAGCTAAAAGAGGTATTTTATGTGCCGGATTTATCGAAAAATTTAATTAGCTTAGGTTGTATTGCCGAAAATGGTTTTTATTTTGTAGGCAAGAATAATCAACTTGATATTTATACACCAAATAATGTTTTATTTGTTAATATTAGTAAAACTCAACGTCTATATACAATTAGGGGTAAAAAGGCCACATTAAATGTAGATAATAAGCCCAATGTCAATATTACATTGTCTAGTGTGGTAAGTAATAAGTCGTTGATGTTATGGCATGCAAGATTTGCTCATTTAAGTCCTGAAAATGTTCACCGAACAATTAGTAAAGGTATTGTTTTAGGGGTGGATAAGGTTAATAAAGAGGTTATTAACTGTCATGCCTGTATTGAGGGAAATTTAGAATTACTACATATTGATGTATGGGGAGAATCTCCGATTATTAGTGCAGGAGGAGCCAAATATTTTGTTGGTATTGTGGATGATTATTCACGATGGGTCACAGTTTACTTGATTAAAAGTAAAGACGAAGCGTTCTTAAAAATTAAGGACTTTATTGCTCATGCAGAGCGAATGCTAGGATTAAAGGTGATCTTGATACGGAGTGATAACGGAATGGAATTTTGTTGCAAAGAGATAGAAACCTATTTTCGATCTGTTGGTATCAAGCATCAGAAGATAAATTATGATGCTGTTGATGCAATTAGAACACTTTTAATTGCCTCTAAGCTAAGTTCCAAGTTTTGGGGTGAAGCACTGCAATACTACGTGCATACAAAAGATAGAATTTCTCATGCCACTAACCCTAGTAAAGCTCCGTATGAGTTGTTCTTAGGGAGAAAGCCTAGAATTTCTCACTTTAGAATTTTTGGTACTCTTGCTTTTATCTTTATTCCCAAAAGATACAGAAATAAATTAGAACCAAAATTCAGAAAATGTATCTTGGTAGGCTATGCCACACATACTAAAGGTTATAGAGTAATCGACCCAGTCAGAAACGTTGTTGTTGAACTGAAACACATCAAAGTTGATGAATCTGTTCTTGGTGTAATAGGAATTCGTGATGTAGTTAGTCCAATTCCAAAACCTGATATTCCAAATGACGATTCAAGTGAAACGTCTGAAGTAGAAGAATATGTTCCTAAACCAGAATATGTTCCACAGTCGTCAAAGAATCAATCTGAGAAAAGTGGCCCCCATGTAAGTTGGAGCAGGCAGGAAGTTCCAAGAAAAGATGGAACAAGAACTGATGTTTATTATTGGTATGGGCCACATAAATGTCGTTTTAACAATGATGTTCAATTTATTTGTAAACAAAAAGGTTTAGACTACGACCCAGATTTGTTTAATTTCTCAGATCCTTCAAAGATAAGCTCAGCTAAATATTTGGAATGTAATATTGATGAAGAACCTTTATTAATGTGTTTTATTCAAATTCCAGATAATTATCATAGTGCAATTAAGTCAGAGTTCAAAGATGAATGGCAAGAAGCAATGACTGAAGAACTTGCTATGAATGAAAAACTCGAGGTATGGGATATTGTACCGAAATCACCATATCAGAAAGTCATAACATGTAGATGGGTATACAACCTCAAAATTAATGTAGATTGTACCCCAAAGCGTTTTAGAGCACGGTTGGTGGCTCATGGGTATAAACAAATTTTTGGTGTTGATTATTTCCAAACTTTTGCCCCAGTGATTAAATTTGATTTGGTTAAACTGATATTTGTTCTTCTAGTAATTCAAAATAAATGGGTGCATGCACACTGGGATATAAAGTGTGCTTTTCTACATAGTAATTTAAATGAAGAGATTTATATGCAAGTACCTCTTGTTTATGGAAAAGCAAATCCTGAACTGTGCGTTTTACGATTAAGAAAATCAATATATGGACTTAAACAGTCCGGTCGAAATTGGTACAGCTATTTTACAGACATTCTAAAACAGCTAGATTTTTCAGTTTCTCAATATTGTCCTTGTATTTTTCAATTAAAAAGCGAATGTGTAATTCTGTTGTATATAGACGATATTGCGATTTTTGGTATGAACAAAAAGATATTACATGGTATTTATATGTGTATAAATAAATATTGTGAAGTTGTAGATCTAGGCCCTATTAAAGGATTTCTTGGTGTTGAATTTGAGAAATCTGACGGATGTTATTACCTACATCAACAACAGTACATTGAAAAATTATTGGAACGATTTCATGTGAATTTAAATTTTCCTATTTATACTCCCATGGATGTTGGAAATGTTTTTTCACAAAATGTTAAATCGGAAGAAAAATTACCTTCTAGAGAACTTTTAGGTTTTTTGCTATTTTTAGGAAATCGATCACGTCCTGATATTTTATTTTCAGTTATTTATTTAGCGCAGTTTTCTACTAACGCTAATAGTGAACATTATAATTGCTTATTGCATATTCTCAAATATGTTGGAAGCACAAAAAGTTATTCAATTAATTTATCTAGTTCAAGTTCTTCCAATTTGATAATGTACACCGATGCCTCTTGGGCTACTGCCATTGATTCCCGCAGGTCATTCAGCGGATTTATTTGGTCAGTTGGTAACGTTTTTCTCGGGTGGCGCTATGATATCCAGAAATGCATATTTCGAAGCACAATGGAAGCAGAATATGTTGCATTAGACTCTGCCTGTATAGAAATGATGTGGTTTAAGAAAATATTAGAAGAATTTAATTGCTTGTCTGTAAAAACTATTTGGCCATTACTCTTATGTGATAATCAATCGGCAATACATTTTTCAAATAGTACAATTGTTAACAATAGGACAAAACATATCGACATAAAATACCATACTATAAGAGAATTGTTGAGTAGTAATTGTTTAACACTTAAGTTTGTTAATAGTAAAAATAATGTCGCTGATCTATTGACAAAACCTTTATCACGTATAAAATAATTTAATTTTGTTAGTCAGATTTTTTTATGAAAGATAATATAAATAGGGAGAAATTGTGATATTTATATTGGCTTCTTTACTTTGTTATTGGGGTTTTTCCTCAACATATGTTTTTCTCCTGGTAGTGTGGGAGATGTGAGGTTATGTTATGTTTAGTGACCACTTTAATGATTCCTTTTTTGATACAATAAATGTTTTCTAATTCTTTAATTTCAATACCTGATTATGTATACTAGCACAATTACAGAACTAGTAAAAGACACCGTTTTCCTTACAAAGAAATAGATATTTATAATTTATGGATTATAAACATTAATAGACTATTGCTCGCTAATTTAACCCCTAAACACGTGCACGGTTCTTATTTTCTGTGTGTGATAAGCATTTTGAAGACCAAATGAAAGTTGCTGGTACAAAACAAGAATTGCAAAAAAATGCTGTTCCAACATTATATATGAATTGTAAGTGCTAATACATTGTATTAAAAAGTATTTACTTTATATATTTGTAGCTGGTATGGGTGAAATGTCACAACAACTAGGAGGGAATGAAATTTCAGACCAACTAACATCAGGTACTGCTATATTTTATATGAAAGTTTTATAATTCTAAATTTTTAATTAGATGTTTTTTAATAAAAGTGCTCGTCACAGGATTTTCCCAAAACTTTTGTCTTATTGTTGCTTCAAGGCACAATGTTAAAGATAAACAATTGAAATTATTATTTATATAACTAGGATTGTTCATATTCTAACATAATTTTGAAATTACAGGCTCATCAGTCACCAACATGAATCTTAAACATGATCACACATATTGTAAACGATTGCCAGTTATGGATCACCGTCTTGGTACCACTGTAGATATTACCGATGTATCTCAAGTTCATATTAGGCCTACATGTACACCCAATTTGCCAACTACGAATATTGGTTTTCAACTGGGGGGCACTGTTTCTTCAGGTACATATAATATTATGATTTGTTTAGATAAAAATAAACCGCTTAAAATAGGTGTAGCAGTAGATTGGAAATGTTTATAAAAGAATTTTCTGATACAAAATATCTCCACGTAACTTTTTCCTTTTTTGTAATTATTATTATTATTTATTTAAAAGTGCCTTTCCTAAAACGTTAAACTTATATTTTTAAATGCACCAGGGCTCCATTTTAAAGGTAGACATAATTGAAATCATTATTTATATAAATTATATTGTTCATATTCTAAAATCAATATTGAAATTACAGGTTCACCAGGCTCCGACATGCATCTTGCTCAGTCGTCTAAACAGGATCATTTTGGCTTTCACACTTATTGTAAACCATTACCAACGAGTATAGAATCTCATTCATCCTTGAAACTATCAATTGTGGACCCGAATAAAGACTACCATTTTGGTACCACTATAGATGTTAACGATATACCTCAATATCCTAGTACGCCTACATCTATACCTAATTTACAAACGACAGACAATGGTTTTCAATTGAGAAGCACTGTTTCTTCAGACCAACTAATATTAGGTACTACCATATTTTAAATGCGTGTTTAATAATTTTGTTTCTAATAAGATTTTTTTAAATAAAAATCAACCAGTGTTCTTTACTGGATTTCCAAAGATGTTAAAGTAAAATGTTTTTAAATACTCTATGGCGCAATGTTAAAGATAGACACAATCAAAATTATTATCACATAATTGATCATATACTAAAATCGATATTGAAATTACAGGTTCGTCAACTAGACCTAATTTATCAACGATGGCCAATGGTTTTCCATTGAGAAGGGCTGTTTCTTCAGGTATGTGTACTATTATTTATTTTACACAAAAATAACATACCTTAAATAGGTATAATGGCAAAGTTTCAAATGTTTATAAAAGAATTTTTTATGTAGAATATTTACACATGATTTTTTTACTTTTTGTAATTAGTATAGTGTTTTCTAGCAGCTTATATTATTATTTATTTACATTTTACAAAAGTAATTGACTGTTGTAATTGTACAAAACTGTACATATTTAAATTTTGTATATGATACATTATTTAATTTTTAGGCATCAAGAGAAACAAAATATTACAAGCAGTTAACGCGACACGAGTAAAATAATTTTCACCTAAATGAAAGCGAATGTATACCGTAGCTGTGGATTAGTACAAGAGAACAGCTAGCGTTAGTAGGAAACTCTCGTGTTATCAGCAACGGTTAGCAAAAGCAGAAGCAACAGCTCATTCAGCTCCATTTACATTTCTGAGACAAAATTTAAATCCTGTCACTTTAAAATTTGTTATGTCACAAATTAGTCTTCAGAAACAGAATATTCGTGCGAGACGATTTACTATTGATGAAAAAGTATTGGCGCTAACCATACTTAAAGCTAGTGACAGAGCCTATCGACTCTTATTAAAAATATTTACATTACCCTCCAGACGAACCTTAATAAACCTTTTAATCAAATTCCTTTAAAGGCGGCATAAATAAACAACTGTTTCGTTCTTTTAGTGATATTGTAGACAAAATGAAACTACTTGATAAGAATTGTTCATTAATTTTTGATAAAATGTCAATAGCACCACTTGTACACTACAATAAAAATTGAATTGTGTTGACGGTATTGTAGATTTTGGTAGTATCAGAAGGCTATTTCTTGCAGATTATGCAACTGTTTTTATGTTGCGTGGAATATGTCGCCAATGGAAGCAACCAGTTGCATTTGCTTTTACGAATGGGCCCATGAAGTCGCCATCTTTAAAACGATTCATTAAAAAGTGTATTACAGAGTGTCAAACCATTGGTCTCACAGTCATTGCTACTATATGTGACCAAGGACCTGCAAATCAAGCCGCAGTAAATGCCCTTCATAAAGATACTTGTGAAGATTATGCACGAAGAGGTGTAGAAAGAAGAACATTTGGATTTGAAATAAATGATCTTAAAGTTGTCCCCATTTTTGATGTACCCCATATAATGAAGGGTATACGTAATAATTTGTTACCTAAGAATCTTCATTTCAAGTCCAATGGTGCTACAAGAATTGCTATGTGGAAACACACAACAATTTTATTTGTTGGACACATCTGACATTACACGGATGTGTGCTAAATTGACCGATGCACATATTTTTACAAGCAAGATGAATAAAATGAAAGTGTCATTATGTACTCAAGTATTCAATCACCAGGTTGGAGCTATGATGAAACGCATTGCCATGTGGGGTAAGTATTATTTATTTATATTTATATAAATTACGTAAATGTGGGTTTCAGATATTCCAGGTGAATATAAACTAGACAAAGAGGCTGCATACACAGCAGAATTAATTTTATTTCTTGATCAGCTATTTGATAGCTTGAATGCAAGCAAATAGAAAGCTCCTCGAGGTAAACCTTTGAAAGGGGGAATTACTCATAATTCTGGTCATGACACATTTTGTAGGAATGCCATAGAGGTTGTTGGGAACATGAGTTTCTTTAGTAAGAAAAAATGAGATTTTGTATATACTCCTACCCTAAAAAATTTGAAACCAACGCTTCAAGGGTTTTTACGTATTAGGGAAATTTTATTAAAAAAACAAGTTCAAATACATTTTATCAAGAGGCTTTAATCAAGATTCATTGGAAAAAATTTTTGGATGCATTCACAGCCATGGTGCTAGAAATATATCACATGATGTACCACATTTTGTCGGTTCTTTTAAGGCCCTTATGTCCACTCGTGCACCTGGTTTTAACTGTGAACATGACAATTCATGTGGTGCATTAGATACCTTACGCTGTTTTTTAAATGATGAAGTTATTGCTGGAGTTAGTCCTATGGATATTGATTCAGAACCAGACATAGTGCTACCTAATGTTGTAAATTGTTCGAAAGCATCTAGGGTAGGAAAATGTACACTATATTATGTGGCAGGTTATGTGTGTAGATGCATGTTGTCCAAAAGAAAGTGTGAAGTGTGCAAATCGAATATTTTAGCCAACAATGATTCTCAGCATAGTGACTTTGTGACTGCTCGCCAATACAATCACTCAACATTAGTGAAACCTGGTAATTTTGTGTATTATATAGTTTGCACACTTGTTCCAAAAATATTTTTTTTAATACCTGGATTAGTTCATAAAACTGGTTTAATTGGTATTTTGTTAGCAAGTACTGTAAAAGAATTAAATATTGGACAGGCCTTATATTGCCCTGAACGCAAAGGGGTAGATAAAGACATTCTTAAGTTGATAATTAAATGTATTGTATACTTTTGGATGAAGAGTGAATTTAATTGCAACGGGAAGAGATGTTAAATTTACAAAATTTATTGCTGCAAAGCCAGATGCCAATCTAATAGACCCTTTAAAATTATCTGCTCATCAAAAATTTTTAAAAAAGAAACTTAGAAAATTGTAATATATAATTTGAGGTATTGTAAAATGTACTGGGATATTTAGCATTATCTTGGAATGGGTGATCAGTTTTTTTCATTTTTTGCAAAAATTTCATATCACAAGCAAATAGTCAGTAATTTTGACGTATCTTTTTCGTCCATTTTACATAAAATATTTCAAGAGTACAATAGCATTTTATGTTGATGATATAACATGGACATTATGCTGAAGCTGTAACAGAAAAAGGTTATCAGTAAATATTAAACATAATCATAGTTACCTGTTTTCTCGAGGGCTCGACCCAGCGATCTAAGATTCGGGAAATGACCATTCACTCCGCTTTTGTCACTAATCCACAGAGGTCATAGTAAAAACTGTCAACAAGACCTATAATAAAGTGTGCCATGTTGCACGCTATAAATATGTGAGAATACTGAAATAGTCCACTAGTTCCGTTTTCAAGTAGAAATATAATAATTAAGGGATACGAATTTCAAAGAATGTATTAGTTTCAGTTAATGTATTTGACAAAAATTTATAACATGATACACTTGAACACTTTCTTCTTTAAAATATGATTGTAATTCACTTAACCAGCCCATCTTTCTTCTAACAAATGCCACTACCCAAAAATCTGGACATACTTCACATAATAGATACAAAGCATAATACGTGATGTGCTACGAGTAAGATGTGTTTATGTGCAGCCCGGTCGCGGTTTATAATAAGACGTAAATAATTGTTTATAGATTATAAAATAATCATGTGCACCAGATCGAGGAAGGGTACATTATCTGGTGATCCGAGTGAAGATACTACACCTAGTGTGCAGCTAGTGGAACTAACTTCGATATTATATAAACATACTATTGTTATTATAAACACAATCGGACAGAAACTCGATTCAAAATTCAAGGGAATAACAAATTCTATTAATGACCTTAAGCTTATTATATCTACATATGATGCTCGTATAGATGTAGTGCAAATCAACCTAGATAATCTTGAGCAATACACTAGAAGAAACAATCTTCGAATTTTTGGTATAAAGGAAAATATAGCTGAGAACACTGATGAGCTTGGTAATTGAATTTATTAAAAATGAACTAGATCTTAACATTTTAATAGATGATATCGAAAGAATGCATAGGGTTGGACTGTGGAATCCTCGCACTACGAGACCGATTATTGTTAGATTTTGTTCATACCGTAAAAGGGCAGAAGTGTTTAACAATAAAAAACGACTAGAAAATACAGGGTTTACTGTCCGTGAAGACCTATCTAAATATAGACACACAATTCTAAAGGAAGCACAGAAAAAATACGGCAAAGGAAATGTGTGGACATCACATGGTAGAATTTTTATAAAAACACCCGATAATACAATTGCAACGGTTTCGAAAATTAGTGACATATGAACACTGTTAGTCCTGATAATTTAAATTGTATGTATTTCGAGTAAAGTTATTAAGGTAATGGGTTAAGAAAAACTAGGTTTAACAAAGTAAGGTTAAGTTAACTGTAGTTCTATTTATATATAGTTGAAATCAAATAAAGTCAAGCATGACTCATTATTCAAATATATAAGAACTAATAGTAGTACAACGTATTTCTTACCTTTATACAGTCGTCGGTTAAACTTTATTAGAGGTGGGAAAAATAGCAACGATTAAAGAACACGTTAAATACATTAAACGAACGTGCTTTAAAGTGACTCGTGATACCTGGATTGAAAAATATTATTGAAAGAGCGACCCATCTCTACACTTCAGTCAGTCCATGAACAAGTTATAGGTTATGACGGTTATGTTAGGTTTCTATTTAATTACCCAATTGGATATTTTGCTCCGTCAACAACTATATTTAGATTATAAACAAAGCAATGTAAAGGTTTATTGAAGAGTATGCAAGAATCAAACTGTTAAATTTATTACAATATTAAAACATCGAGCGTGTGTATGCAAAATATCTCAAATAAAATTCCATATTGTAGTTTGTCTGGTTGAAGAAATTCTGTTTTTGAATATGTACAGAGCTAATAATTTAGGGGTTCTACCACTTGCCGATTTACAATATCAATATAATTGGAATAGCGAAAACACTATCAGTTTACTGAAAGCCCTAACGTATTCCTTTCCATGTGGTAGCCAACACACTTGGCCGATTTAAATTGTCACGTTGGTGGTAATGATGTAATGGTTGTGTCCTTTTTTAACTTTTGAAAGCAAACAAGTTTTCTGTAAACGAGTTTGTTGTATATCAGAATTATCTTTAAAAGAAAAGTAAAAAATCGCAAGTTAAATAACAAAGCACAAATTCTAACCTAACCTTAAAAATGTTTGACAATTAATTACAAACGGAAATATTTTATGGACATAGGTTCAGAGTGGTTGCATTGAATTATACAGCCGACGAATATTTTTCTAGCTATCCTTTTTAGATGGGGGAGAGCCAGGTAATAGAGTAGCATAACAATATTGTGGCTGTGTTTTATTCATATGCGCAACGATGAGTCATGCTTGACTTTATTTGATTTCAACTATAACTTGAGTTTTTATAATATTTTTTGTTTAGTGGATATAATTAATAACTAATTTCTATATAAATAGTTTATGCACTAGGGAGACCATGTCATGCACGGATGAAACTTTTGTTCTGCTTAGAGTTTGTCGAATCTTGTTAGGGAATAACACAAAACATTCGTTGAATGCGCAAAAATGTGCCTTTAAATGGTGTTCATATAAATAGTCGTTCGTTTGTTAATAATTTTGCTGATTTTAAGGATTCTTGTGCTTCAAAATACGTTTGATATACTGGCTGTTACCGAAACGTGGTTGACGGACGCTGTAAGTGATTATGATGTTTCTGTAGATGGATATACAATTATTCGCATTGACAGACAGCACAGAGGGAGAGGTGTTGCTCCTTACATAAATATAGCTTTAACACTTAACATCATCAATACAACTGTGGCTATTGAACAGCTTTGGGTAAATGTTTTGCTTAATAACTGTAAGTATGCTTTTGGAGTTGTATACAACCCGCACAGGAAATTGTATGTTAACTTTATTATTACATTAGAGTCAACTCTTTCTGTTATACTACCGAGTGCACAAGAGACATTTTGTTTTTGGAGATTTCAATATAGATTTATTTATTATCGGTAGTCCTGCTACAATTTATGCAATGAACTGCTTTGAAGCTTTTGATTTGGTTCAGCTTATTACCGAACCTACCCAAACACAAATACAACAAATACCCTCTTGGACTACATATTGACCACAAATAAAAATATAGTGACTTCTGTCTCTACTATTACACTCTTTGGAAATTTAGATCATCACTTGATACGATGGATAATTAGTATACCAAATGCAAAATTAGTACCAGTTATTAAAACATTAGAGATTTGAAAATCTCAATTATAAACAATTTGACGCCGTGCTGCGTTCTATTCCATGGGATAATATTTGCGATGTTGATAATATTGATGGTAAAATGGATTTTTTTATTGAAAATTTAACTACTCTCTTAGACATATTTGCACCAATAAAACTGTTAGGGTAACTAAACTTTATGCCCCATGGTTAACTGGTACAGTTTACAATATGATGCAGTTAAGAGATAAAGCTTTAAGTCGTTACAAAGAAAGGAAAACTTCACTATGATTACTATAAGCAACTCAGAAATCAAGCTGTAAGTGCAGTTAGGCGTGTGAAAAAGGCTTATTATAATTCTCTATTTGTGAATAATTCAAGCTTGTTTTGGAAAACTATGAGTTCCTTAGGTATATCTAGAAAATTAGGTCCATTCATTTTTTCCTAATCTCGCTGATTGTAATAAAGTTAATAATTATCTTGTTGACTATACCAAAATTAACAAAAAATTTGGGATCTGTAAATATGTATTATACCGGTAGAGTTAAGTGGACGGCTCCGTGGCGTAGTGGTATGTGTGTGACTACTACGCCCAAGGTCCCGGGTTTGAATCCCGACACCGTCCGCTTGAAAAATGTTAAGCGAGAATTTTTCACAAAAATACACCCTCGTTCGGATGAGAGGTAAAATGGACGTCCCGTGTGTGAATGTTGTCATGCACGTTAAAAATCCCTACCTTGCTTGGAACAGCAAGGGTTTGGCAAAATTCCAAATGTTTTCAGGTAAAAAAACTTACTTCCTGGCCAATGTAGTACCTTCGAGTGGAGCATTGGAAAATTACATGCAAGATAGAGTTAAGCATTCTGTGACCTCACATCTTGAATTTAAGGTAATAGATGAAATTCTAATACTAAAAATCATATCTAGTATAAAAACTACCGCAGTCGATAATGATGGTATCAGCAATAACGCTAGCAAACTTTGTGTACCCTTTCTATTACCAGTAATAACCCACCTTAACGATTACATATGTATAATTTACATCTCAAGTTGTGATTAGCCCTAAATTGTGTATCTTAATTATTCATTACCTATTATAATAGTATTTAAACAACCAATATTATTTGTAATGTAAGCAAAATTTTGACATAATTATTGTAAGGAAAATAATAAATTGAAAAACTTGAATAAATATTTATTATTTGGATGCATTCATTCCAAACTTCTAGTTCCCTTTATTTCTACATTATCGCGTGCAGGATTACTACTGTGAAACTTAAATATCTTGCAAACTATAGTCAGATTTTGATCAAACTAAGCTAATAACTTTGTAGCAAATGATAGCTTTTGAATTAAAAACCAAACATCAATATCAAGAGATATACAGCCATAAACATATCCACAATTGAAAAAGCTAATACTTTCATATACCTGTAAAATTTGTATTAATTGTAAACAATTTGGACCCTTTGCACCACCCTTGGCTAAAGTTAACCTAAGTTTGAATGCTCTTTTATCAAACCATACCATGGTACATGAAATGTGGCACCAAAAGCTTACAATTAATTTAACCAAATGTGGTGCAGATTGCGCCATTCATACTGGGTGTAGAATTTGTTCACACACCATAGGGATTTGCATTTTAAATTCTTAATGTTCAAATATTGGCTCCCCAAATTGTTTTAGAGAAAAAGTATAAATATATTTTTTGTAGAGACAAAATACTGTATCCTCAAAGCATCGCCGCTGGGTTTTGTTAAAGTAGCAGTTTGTTTCTTTGTTTTTAAAACTTTTAAGAGGGAAGTACATATACACTTTCGTATAAACACAAAACTACTAAAAATACGTCTAAATTTGTAAAACATAACTATTGTTTCAACATTTCCAAGGATTGACCTATGCTTTTATTAAAATAGTTTTATTTTTTAATTTTAATCTTTGTATGCAAAACAAAAAAATAAGTAAAAATATGCTTGTAAACAGTATTTTTTTCTCTACAAGCAACCTATTTAGTTTGGAGCCAATATTTGAAAATTAAAAATTAACATGGAAATCTCTATGGCCGCGTAAACCAATTCTACACCCCGTATATCAAGTTTAAATTTGAATAGTGGCGCTATATTTTAAATTTCCCGCCGGTCAATTTAGTTCTGGCACAAGACGCTGTACGCGCTGCAATAAGTTTTTATCTCTCTTAGGAAGTGTCCATTCTATATCCTTTCCTTTTTTCTATAGGTGTTTTCGTCATTACGCTCAGTAACTGGACAAGATCGATAAGATATTAGGGAAATCGCTCGGAGAATAGAGTACAATGTCGAACGTATTTAAGAATCACGCTTCTTCTACTGTTATTTTAGGTAATGGATGAACGTTCAGTTTTATTGATGTCGGTTGGGTTTATGACCAAATGGTTTTTGACTATGATGATGATGATGAGACACAAGATTCGCTGATTAAAATAAAAGATGATGCTGAAGAAATTGTTCCCAGAATGACAGATAACCAATTTTGTTCTCACTCTCGCCTATCTGCAGAAACCTTTGAAGATTTGCTGAAAAAATGTGTTGTATACAAAAACAATTTACTTCAGGAAACCTGGGATTAGATATGGAAAAGCGATTGATGATATGTATTTGGTACATGGCTAATCCGGAATGTTTTCGGTTCATACAGAATTATCTATATTGATTATGTACATAACTATGTAATTATTTTAGATCGGTGGCTGATCGGTTTGGAGTAAGCATTACAACGGCATGGGCGAGCTTTTATAAAATATGTCATATTCTTTTGAAAATCAATAAGGAATTTAAGACAATTGTATGGCCCGAAAGTGATAGTGACAAGTTGTTTTTTAAGAGAGCTGCTTTTCCTGGTGAGTTATCGATAGAGACATAATGAAAATAAACTTAGTTTTAGGATGTGTCGGTGCTATTGATGGGAGCCACATTCCTATATGTGCACTAGTTGAATCTCCAAACTCGTACATTAATCGAAAGGGATACCATTCCATATTATTACAAGCAGTTTGTAACCCAGATTAATTATTTATGCATTGTTACACAGGGGAAGCTGGTTCAATACATGATGCACTCTTGTTTAAACGATCTGATTTATCTGATAAATTATCGCAATTAATAACTAACCCAAATTATCATTTATTGGGTGACTCAGCTTGTAAATTGACACAACATATTCTGGTACCATACCGAGATGGTGGTAATCTTACAAAAAGACAAAAAATGTATAATATTAGACATGCAAAAACCCGCGTTGTAATCGAAATTGCATTTACCCTTCTAAAAGGTAACTATACCTCTTTACTTATCGATCCTTAGTATACATTTCATGTTTACAGGTCGATTTCGAAGATTGAAGTTATTTGAGATGATGTGAATAGATGCAATACTCCTAGTTATCATAACAGGCTGCATTTTGCATAATATTTGTATTTTAAATGGAGACAATTTTATAAATGATATTAATTTAGAAAATGAGTTAAATGAAGAACGAGGACTGAATGTCGATTTTGATAATAAAGATGAGGAATACCTAGGTAGCAGAAAAGGGGAGAGAATTGCAAATGCATTGCCGCAACATCACTAAATTTTTCAAATTACTTAAGTCACAAAATATTTAATAAAACAGTACTTTTACATTTAGATATTACATGCAATAAAATGATAATAATAGAACTCTAATTTTTATGTTCATTTGTTAAATGGTCAACTAACTTTTCAAAAAAAAGGTTAAGAAACTTGTCTTGCTTTTCCATTTTTTCTTTATGGCGTTTATGGGCACTAAAATTTGCTCCAGATTTTCTTTTTCTAGCAAACTGCGACTCAAATGAAAATTCATCTATTAGATCGGAAGTCCCTTCATCAGGCGTGTTTGTTCTATTGAGAGACATTCCTTCTGCTGTGCTACAGGTTGCAATAGGAGTTATTTCTGGTTTTTTAAATAATAGATTATGCATGGGCTCAAAAAAATCTCAAACTTTGCGACAAGCTCCTGTTTGTTTAGTATTATGATCCAGCACTTTTTATACATGGTCTTTAAGGCTTTCCACTTTGAATCGCACTGCGGTCCTACAAATGACTTATTACAGATTTTGGACAACTCTGAGGATGTATTTCCAAACATTTTTTTTTAATTGAAAATTAAACTTATCATAGTTTTCTGTTATAAGTCTCATCATCATTAGGTCTTCAGTCCTGGAACTGGTTAGACGCGTACCATCATTGTTTCCTATTCTGAACTAACCTACAGATTTTCCTGAAATTTGCACAGTCTGCATCTATCACTATCAAATCTAGGTCTACATCTACCTCTTTTTCCTATCTCTGCTTGTAATATATTCCATACTGTTCCCCAAAAATGCCTTAGAACGTATTCCGCCCTTCTATTTCTCTTTTTCCCCACATATCCTTATTTCCCTACTATTTCTATAACCTATTTGTTATTATCTTTGTCTGTCCATGCTATCGTCCTCATACATCTGAAGCACGGCATTTCAAAAGGCTGCTACCGTTTTTCTGTCTGCGTTTCAGACTGCCCGTATTTCATAGGCATACCGTGCTGTGCTCCACACATATGCTTTCAACAATTTTCTTATTGTTCTATGTTTGTTTTCTTTCCTCATAGGCGCTGTTGTTTCTTGTTAGATGCAGTTCGGTCACCTTCTATTGTTTTACAGTTATATACCCTATTTCTCCGACCTTTAGTGGTTGTGAAGGGAGATAAGCAGCCTGTGGCTGCCAAGTTCTCCCAACACTTAACCATTTACCCATTTAATATATTTTCCAATATATCTTTTCGCACAATCAACATTGGTTGCAGATATTTCGCAACCAACAACTAGTTGTTTATACTAATCATCAGATTTATCTGCGCTTACTTTTTTGTCATTAGGTTTGGTTGGACACGTACCTGCACTTATTTATATTCTGAGCTAGCCTACATAGTTCCCTGAAATTCTCACACAGCATGTGTATACAGCTCTTTCCCATTCTATTGTTTTTTCATTTTATGCCCTATTTCACCGAGATCCAGTGAAGGGAGTTAAACAACCTGTGGCTACCAAGATCCCCCAACACTTAGACATTTGCCGATATAATGGTTTTCCAGTAAATCCTTTCACACACTTAACATTATTCGAGAATATTGCCCAACCACTTCTTGTATTTACTTATAATAATCATCATGTTTAAGCACAGTTATTTTTTCGTCATTAGTTTATCCATCTTGGAATTGGTTGGATGCGTACCTCCATTGATTTCTATTCTGGGCTAGCCTACACATTTCCCTGAAATCCCTACAGCCTACATCTTTTACTATCTGTGTGCAGTAGTCTAGCCTAGGTCTGCCTCTTCTTCTCTTTTTTCCTATCTCTGCTTCTAATATATTCCGCACTATTCCCTCATGCCGTAGTATGTGGCCTATCATCCTATCTCTCCTATTTTTTTACTGTTTTCCACATATTTCTTTCTTCCCCTACCATTTTTAGTACTTCTTCGTTCTTAACTTTGTCTGTCCATGATATCTTCAACATACGTCTGTAGCACCACATTTCAAAGGCTTCTACCTTTTTCTTGTCCGCTTCTCCTACTGTCCAGGCTTCACAGCTGTACAGTGCTATGCTCCACACATATGTTTTAAGCAATCTTTTCCTAGTTTCTATGTTTGTGGTCTTTGAGCACAGTAGTTGCTTTTTCTTGTTAAATGTAGCACGACCTTGTGAAAATCTTTGTTTTATATCTTTTGTGCTTTTCCCATCTTGCGTTATTTGGCTTCCTAGGTAGCAGAAATCCTTAACCTCTTGTAAGTTCGTGTTACATATTTGTATTCTTGTTTTTGATTTATTTTCCCCACCTTTGCAAACTAGAACTTTAGTTTTAGTTTTGTTAATTTTCATACCATATCTCTCTGTTAGAACCGTTTCCATTTCATTAAGAGCAGCTTCTAACTCTTCTTTGCTAGACGCTAATACCGCTATATCATCTGCAAATCAATTTTTTGTCCCTGCATAGTAATTCCAAATGTCTTCCTGCATTTAACAGTATTCATTGCCTCTTCTATGTACAAGTTAAAAATCAATGGGGATAGGGCACATCCCTGTCTCACCCCTTTCCTAATGTTTAGTTCTCTACGTTCCTGCTCTAATTCTATTACTGCTGTTTGCTCTTTGTATAAGCTATGTACTATTCGTCTATCCCTATAACTCATTCCGATTTTTTTGAGTATTTCAAACATTCTTTTCCATTTTACATTGTCGAATGCTTTTTCAAGATCTACAAACCCTATATACACGCTTTCCCCTTTCTCTGTTGTTTTCTCCATTATCACTCTCAGAGCTAAAATAGCCTCCTGTGTTCCCCTGTTTCGCCTAAACCCAAATTGGTCTTCTCCTAGTATTTCTTCCGCCCGTTTTTCCATTCGTCTTTGCACAATTCTAGTTAATATTTTTGACACGTGTGCTGTCAAACTTATTGTTCGAAAATTTTCACATTTATCCGCACCTTTTTTTTTTGGTATAGTTACTATGATGCTATGTTTGAAATCTTTGGGTATCTCGCCTGTCTCATACATATAGCTTACAAGTTGGAAGAGACGTTCTGTTACTGCTTGTCCAGCGGCTTTTAGAGTTTCTGCTTGCACCTTATCTGTACCCGGTGCCTTACCATTTTTCAGACTCTTTAATGCTAATTCAAACTCGTGTCGAAGTATAGGATATCCCAAGTCATCATTTTCAATGTCTGATTCCTGTTCTAATGCAGTTAGTTCCTCTCCTGCATATAAATTCCCTATATATTCTTGCCATCTACCCAATTTCTCTACGTTTTCTATAATGACGTTTCCTTGTGTGTCCCTTATATTTTTGCTATACGGTTTTATATCCCTAAAATTCATTCTAATTAATTTATATGCCTCGTCTGTCTTTCCCATTTCCATCTTCGTTTGTACCTCTTTGCACTTTTCATCAATCTATTGTTCTTTGGCTTTCCTGCATTTTCGAATAATTTCCCATTTTATGGCTTTGTAACTCTGTTTTCCTGTCTCGTCTGATTTACTTTTGTATCTTCGTCTTTCTTCTATTAAATTCAGGATATCCTTTGTTATCCATGGTTTCTTATTTTCTTTTTGTGTATACCCCAGAATATCTCTGGCCGCCATGTCTAGGCTGGATTTAATGTTATTCCATTCTATTTCTACTTCCTTAGTATCAGATATTTTCCCGATATCTTTGAGCAATTCATTTGACTTTTTTTCGAATCTTTCTTTAATATCTTTATCTTTTAGTTTCTCTAAGTCCAAGTGCTTTTTTCCGTTTCTTTTTTTCACATTCTTAAATTTAAGTGTGGCCTTCATAATTACGATGTTGTGGTCAGTCTTTTACTTGATTCCTAAACCGTTGTCTAACAAGAATGTAATCTATTTGATATCTTCCTATATCTCCTGGCATCTTCCACGTATATCGTCTTCTAGCATGATGTTGAAATAATGTGTTTGTGATGATTAAATTGTTCTTGTCGCAAAATTCTACCATCCTATTTCCCCTGTCGTTTCTCATGCCTAAACCAAATAAACCTACTACCGCTCCTTCCCTACCCTCACCTACCACGGCATTAAAATCCCCCGTAATTCTTAAATTTTCATGTCCTTTTACGTATCTTAATATGTCTTCGACATCTTTGTAGATGGTTTCTACCTCTTCGTCACTGTAGCTAGAGGTGGGCATGTATATTTGTATTATTACTGTGTTTACCGGTTTAGATTCTAATCTAACCATGAGTACTCTTTCGTTCTTTTGTAAGTAATTTTCTACACAGTACCCTATCTTTTTCCGCATAACTATCCCCACACCCAAATTTCCTTCCTCTGCTCCTGTATGAATTACCCTGACGTCTCCACTCCAAAAATCCCCCGCCTCTGGCCACCGAACTTCGCTGATCCCTACTATGTCTAGTGATAACCTGTTCATTTCGATTATTAGGTTCTCTAGCTTACCTACTTGCTTCATACTTCTAACATTCCACACTCCGACTCGCAGAATGTTCCCGACTCTTATTTTTAACCTTCCGATCGCATCCTCCGAAGTAGTCCCCTCCCGGAGATCCGAATGGGGGACTATTTTAACTCCGGAATCTTTTACCCCAGAGAATGCCATCATTTTATTATAATTTAGGTACGCTGTGTACTTGGGAGGTAATGTGGTGGTTTCCCGTTGCCTTCCACATCGCGGTAGTGTGTCTTAGACTGCCATACCGACCCCTATAGTCTCTGCCAATCTAAGTACCGAAAGAGCCGCTGCCCTCTTTCGGGGACCATGTCTTAGTCTGGTTCCTCACTAACGACCCTACTACTTTGGTTGGACCTGTAGTTTGGCTCTTTAGCTTATTAGAACACGCAAGCCATTTCACCTGTTCTAATAATTTAGAACATCGGCAAGGTACAGGTCCAGTCGAAATGGGTTATAAGTCTAATGAGTATTAATGTTTGAACTGTTGTCCATCTTAGCTCAATACTTTCATCTTGTTCTTCAGGTAAGTGGTCGTGAATCATTTCAATGGTACAGTTTTCATTACAAATTAAACTGGTCGATAAAGCAGAGGGCTGCCTGGCTTTTCCATGCAAATTGTAGTAGAATAAGTAGAATTAAAAAAGGCTAAAAGTAAAAATGTACTTAAATTAAAATATTGTTAGAGCTGCAAAGAAACTAGCAAACTAATCATGGATTATAATTCCATCTTTTGTAAAATGATTGAATGCTATTTTGGTATTAGCATTCGTTAACACTTACATTGTCCATCATCGGGAGCGTGAGATTCTATATGGTTAATAGTTGCTGTCATATTTAAATTTGTGAAGTCACAATTACTGCATTTATAAATTAATTGGTTATTTTGGTTCATTGCTGTTGCAGTGTGTGCCATGTAATTAACCGCAATGTCTAAAACATCCTCTTATTTGACATTTGAAAAGTTCGCATGTGCGGAACATTATAATCGATATTCTCTCAAGTAAAACCTAGATAAAGTTGAGCATCTTCTCTGCGTTCAGTGACAAGAATCACGAACATGATTAATCGTCATTGGCGACAAAGACAAACATTAAGGTTAAACTTAACAACATTCTGAGCAGTTTGATCACAATGGCGAAAGAACCTTATAATAACAGAACCGCATCCTGTAGCGCATTGCGCATCGCGGTGGTTTCTTTAACTACGTGACAAGATTCACACCGACATATGCCTTTGATCCATCTCTGTCTTACTTACACAAAACTATTGGATAGAATAAAAGTCTGAAATTGGGCATGCTATTAGTGTTTTGTTTTGTCAAATGCAAATTTATTTATTGTGTTTGTGAAATGTGAATTTTTGTTAACATCCCAAAATAATTTAAATAAAGTAAAATCTTTAATTGAACTGCGGAAAGACGTTTGTTTGATGAAACGTCTATGTAGGTACGCACGCTACCATGAATATGTATATATTAAAATGTTACATTTTTAGGTTACAATATTTGTGTTCAATATTAGATACAACTATTTAATATAAAATGGAAAGTCATGGATCTATAGGAAAATTAACTTATAGCTGCGCTGCAAGGAACTGTAGGAATGTATACTATACAAAAATTGTATATCAAAACTACAAGAACAAGAGTTTCTTTCGGTTTCCTGAAAAGGATCTATGCCGTAGAAAACAATGGTAAACGATTATGAATTTAAATAATGTAGCCCATAGACTGTACCTTTGTGAAGATAAATATTTTTGCGATTCATCTAAATCGAGATTAAACAAGTTTGCTATTCCAAACAGCGAAAATAATTCCTGGGAAATTAATATTATAAGCAACGTTTTGTTAACAACAGCTTCAAACTTTACTTCGATTGTAGAACAAAGAAGTAATGATGTTGATTGCGAATTGGCTTGTCACAATCAAACTATAATTAATACACCGCCTGCAGCAAAACAAATGCATTATTCGTGCTTACGTATGATTAATGAATTAAGAATTGTAAATTTAACTCCGAAAAAACAAAAATTATACTACTCAAATAAAACACAAAAGCGTGCAATTATGAGATTAAAAACATCTCTTAAAAACTCAAAACAAAAAATTAAGTGTGCGTATGAATTTTCAAAGTGCAAAATGTTCAGAGAACTAGAATCAAAGCTGGATCCAGCCGGAGTATCGCTTATTAAAACAACTTTTAGTAACTTGAAGTCTAAAAAACCAACCTGGACAACTGAAGTGAAAGTTTTAGCGTTAGCTTTATATCGAAGAGGTCCCAAGGCATACAAATTATTTAAACATTTTATACCTTTACCTGCAAAGAGCATGCTTCAATTATTATTAAGTAAAATCCCTTTCGAAACTGGGTTAAACGATCAACTTTTGTTTCTCTATGGTATTATTCGGTTATTGCCATCAGATGAGTTTATTTTCTGGTTTCAGTAGTTAGTGACGGCATATAGTTAACAGCATCAAGTAAGTACTTATATTTGTTCAGTTGTATAGAGCAAGGAATTAGTATACTAACATGTCCAATCAAAAGAAAAATTAAACTTTCTATAGAAATGTTAAAAAGAAGACAAATAATTCAGAAATAATGTGTGCAAATAGTGTTTGTTATTACTCTATCGGTCATGATACTGCTAACTCTTCTTTGTTCCTGAAAATGAGGTGAATGTGATTGATAATACTTTGGATGCAGAAAGCATTTCCGAAAGGTATGTGCTTTTTGTTATTATATGTACAATTTCAAGTTAATACAAATTTTTAGAAAACGGTGCATGTTCTGTTGGTGATGTTTGGAATCAGTGTAAGTTGAAATTCATTGAATCCCGCTTATCTCAAAAAGGTACCGCAAATATATTATTGCCTTTACAAACAGGGAGTTCATCTGATTCTTCTAGTACTATAGGAAATTCAGTAGAGCCTAGCAACATATCTCAGACCTTACCAATCATAACTCGATCTACAATTGTAGAAACCCCAACAATGTTAGGACCCATTCACTACTTCAGCATCAGCAGATATGTAAACAAATACAACCTATTATAATTTGTTGTATGGTTTAAATAAACTGCAATGTTTTGCAGAAGCATGATTTATAGATTTAAGTAGAAATATAATAATTTCTTGAAGAATAATTCAGCTAAAATTTATTATATAAGAATTTTCCATTTCGAATGGACCTGCACCTTGCCGAAGTTCTAAATTACTAGAACAGGTGAAATGGCTTGCGTGTTATAATGAGCTAAAGAGCCAAACTACAGGTCCAACCAAAGTAGTAGGGTCGTTAGTGTGGAACCAGACTAAGACAGGTCCCCGAAAGAGGGCAGGGGCTCTTTCGGTACTTAGATTGGCAGAGACCATAGGGGTCGGTATGGCAGTCTAAGACACACTACCGCGATGTGGAAGGCAACGGGAAACCACCACATTATTTTCCAAGTACACAGCGTACTTAATTTGTAAAACATGATGGCATTATCTGGGGTAAAAGATTGCGGAGTAAAAATAGTCCCCCATTCGGATCTCCGGGAGGGGACTACTTCGGAAGGATGCGATCGGAAAGTTAAAAATAAGAGTCGGGAACATTCTGCGACTCGGAGCGTGGAATGTTAAAAGTATGAAGCAAGTAGATAAGCTAGAGAACCTAAAAATCGAAATGAATAGGTTATCACTAGACATAGTAGGGATCAGCGAAGTTCGGTGGCCAGAAGCGGGGGATTTTTGGAGTGGAGACTTCAGGGTAATTCATACAGGAGCAGAGAAAGGAAATTTGGGTGTGGGGATAGTTATGCGGAAAAAGATAGGATACTGTGTAGAAAATTACTCACAAAAGAACGAAAGAGTACTCATGGTTAGATTAGAATCTAAACCGGTAAACACAGTAATAATACAAGTATAAATGCCCACCTCTAGCTACAGCGATGAAGAAGTAGAAGCCATCTACAAAGATGTCGAAGACATATTAAGATACGTAAAAGGACATGAAAATTTAATAATTACGGGGGATTTTAATGCCGTGGTAGGTGAAGGTAGGGAAGGAGCAGTAGTAGTAGGTTTATTTGGTTTAGGCACGAGAAATGGCAGGGGAAATAGGCTGGTAGAATTTTGCGACAAGAACAATTTAATCATCACAAACACATTATTTCAACATCATGCTAGAAGACGATATACGTGGAAGATGCCAGGAGATATAGGAAGATATCAAATAGATTACATTCTTGTTAGACAACGGTTTAGGAATCAAGTAAAAGACTGTAGAAGCTACCCAGAAGCAGATATAGATACTGACCACAACATCGTAATTATGAAGGCCACACTTAAATTTAAGAATGTGAAAAAAAGAAACGGAAAAAGGCACTTGGACTTAGAGAAACTAAAGGATAAAGATATTCAAGAAAGATTCGAAAAAAAGTCAAATGAATTGCTCAAAGATATCGGAAAAATATCTGATACTAAGGAAGTAGAAACAGAATGGAATAACATTAAATCCAGCCTAGACATGGCGGCCAGAGATATTCTGAGGTATACACAAAAACAAAATAAGAAACCTTGGATAACTAAGGATATCCTGAATTTAATAGAAGAAAGACGAAAATACAAAAATAAATCAGACGAAACAGGAAAACAGAGATACAAAGCCATAAAATGGGAAATTATTCGAAAATGCAGGAAAGCTAAAGAACAATGGATTGATGAAAAGTGCAAAGAAGTACAAACGAAGATGGAAATAGGAAAGACAGACGAAGCATATAAATTAATTAGAATGAATTTTAGGGATATAAAACCGTATAGCAAAAATATAAGGGACACACAAGGAAACGTCATTATAGAAAATTAGAAAATTATAGAGAAAGTTGGTAGATGGCAAGAATATATAGGGAATTTATATGCAGGAGAGGAACTAACTGCATTAGAACAGGAATCAGACATTGAAAATGATGACTTGGGATATCCTATACTTCGAGACGAGTTTGAATTAGCATTAAAGGGTCTGAAAAATGGTAAGGCGCCGGGTACAGATAAGGTGCAAGCAGAAACCCTAACAACCGCTGAACAAGCAGTAACAGAACGTCTCCTCCAACTTGTAAGCTATATGTATGAGACAGGCGAGATACCCAAAGATTTCAAACGTAGCATCATAGCAACTATACCAAAAAAGAAAGACGCGGATAGATGTGAAAATTTTCGAACAATAAGTTTGACAGCACACGTGTCAAAAATATTAACTAGAATTGTGCAAAGACGAATGGAAAAACGGGCAGAAGAAATACTAGGAGAAGACCAATTTGGGTTTAGGCGAAACAGGGGAACACGGGAGGCTATTTTAGCTCTGAGAGTGATAATGGAGAAAACAATAGAAAAAGGGGAAAGCATGTATATAGGGTTTGTAGATCTGGAAAAATCATTCGACAATGTAAATTGGAAAAAAATGTTTGAAATACTCCTAAAGATTGGAATGAGTTATAGGGATAGACGAATAGTACATAGCCTATACAAAGAGCAAACAGCAGTAATAGAATTTGAACAGGAACGTAGAGAAGTAAACATTAGAAAAAGGGTGAGACGGGGATGTGCTCTATCCTCATTGATTTTTAACTTGTACATAGAAGAGGCAATGAATACTGTCAAATGCAGGAAGACATTTGGAATTACTATGCAGGGACAAAAAATTGATATGCTTAGATTTGCAGATGATATAGCGGTATTAGCATCTAGCAAGGAAGTGTTAGAAGCTGCTCTTAATGAAATGGAAACGGTTCCAACAGAGAGATACAGCATAAAGATTAACAAAACTAAAACTAAAGTTCTAGTATGCAAAGGTGGGGAAAATAAATCAAAAACAAGAATACAAGTATGTAACACGAACTTACAAGAGGTTAAGGATTTCTGCTACCTAGGAAGCCAAATAACACAAGATGGAAAAAGCACAAAAGATATAAAACAAAGATTAGCACAAGGTCGTGCTACATTTAACAAGAAAAAGCAACTACTGTGCTCAAAGACCACAAACATAGAAACTAGGAAAAGATTGCTTAAAACATATGTGTGGAGCACAGCACTCTACGGCTGTGAAGCCTGGACAGTAGGAGAAGCGGACAAGAAAAAGGTAGAAGCCTTTGAAATGTGGTGCTACAGACGTATGATGAAGATATCGTGGACAGACAAATTTAAGAACGAAGAGGTACTAAAAATGGTAGGGGAAGAAAGAAATATGTGGAAAACGGTAAAAAATAGGAGAGATAGGATGATAGGTCACATAGTATGGCATGAGGAAATAGTGCTGAATATATTAGAAGCAGAGATAGGAAAAAAGAGAAGAAGAAGAGGCAGACCTAGGTTAGACTACTGCACACAGATAGTAAAAGATGTAGGCTGTAGGGGTTTCAGGGAGATGTGTAGGCTAGTCCAGAATAGAAATCAATGGAAGTACGCATCCAACTAATCCAAAGATGGATAAACTAATGACGAAAAAATAAATGTGCTTAAACATGATGATTATTATAAGTAACTACAAGAATTGGTTGGGCAATATTCTCGAACAATGTTAAGTGTGTGAAAGGATTTACTGGAAAACCATTATATCGGCAAATGTTTAAGTGTTGGGGGATCTTGGTAGCCACAGGTTGCTTAACCCCCTTCACTGAATCTCGGTGAAATAGGGCATAAAATTAGAAAACAATAAAAGGGGAACGAGCTGTATACACATGATGTGTGAGAATTTCAGGGAAGTATGTAGGCTAGCTCAGAATATAA